>OX465582.1:860000-952500 GCA_950022655.1 Alentia gelatinosa
TTCTTTGTTGTAGTAAAACTCCCTGTTTTCATTTTCAGTTCATAAAATGAGTAGTGTTGATAGACTGAAGATGTTGCTGATCCATGCGGGTTTCCCCTTTTAAGATATTCGTCTTGGAAAACACCGTTTTCAGCCAGTTTCCGTGTAGTACTCCAGAGAAGACCTCAGGTTGGCAGTGTGCTACAGTCTCACAGCCCCGATGCCTTTATTTTACTGCCCTCACTTTACAGGTCTAATCAAGCAGAGAGCTTCTATATTTAGACTACAGGCTCCAGTCGGGAGGGTACACGCTGTTTAGATGTGATTAATAGGGTGGTAAGCGGCCTCACGGAGATCTTAATTAGCCTGAGTCTGTCTGAGCCAAAACAAAGACATCGCGCTGTGATAGACTGCGTGCACCAGGGAGGGGCCGGTCTTAAAGGTACCCCTACCATGTCTAAATAGAGGGAAGATAGTTTACTGGTACCCCTACCATGTCTAAATAGAGGGAAGATAGTTTACTGGTACCCCTACCATGTCTAAATAGAGGGAAGATAGTTTACTGGTACCGCTACCATGTCTAAATAGAGGGAAGATAGTTTACTGGTACCGCTACCATGTCTAAATAGAGGGAAGATAGTTTACTGGTACCGCTACCATGTCTAAATAGAGGGAAGATAGTTTACTGGTACCGCTACCATGTCTAAATAGAGGGAAGATAGTTTACTGGTACCGCTACCATGTCTAAATAGAGGGAAGATAGTTTACTAATACCCCTCCCATGTCTAAGTGCCAGAAAGACAGTGTACTGGTACCCCTACCATGTCTAATACAGGAAAGATAGTTCACTGGTACCCCTACCATGTCTAAATAGAGGGAAGATAGTTTACTGGTACCCCTACCATGTCTAAATAGAGGGAAGATAGTTTACTGGTACCCCTACCATGTCTAAATAGAGGGAAGATAGTTTACTGGTACCGCTACCATGTCTAAATAGAGGGAAGATAGTTTACTGGTACCGCTACCATGTCTAAATAGAGGGAAGATAGTTTACTGGTACCGCTACCATGTCTAAATAGAGGGAAGATAGTTTACTGGTACCGCTACCATGTCTAAATAGAGGGAAGATAGTTTACTAATACCCCTCCCATGTCTAAGTGCCAGAAAGACAGTGTACTGGTACCCCTACCATGTCTAATACAGGAAAGATAGTTCACTGGTACCCCTACCATGTCTAATACAAGAAAGATAGTGTACTGGTACCCCTACCATGTCTAATACAAGAAAGACAGTGTTCTGGTACCCCTACCATGTCTAATACAAGAAATATAGTTTACTGGTACCCCTACCATATCTAAGTGCCAGAAAGATAGTTCACTGGTACCCCTACCATGTCTAATACAAGAAAGATAGTGTACTGGTACCCCTACCATGTCTAATACAAGAAAGATAGTTTACTGGTACCCCTACCATGTCTAATACAAGAAATATAGTGTACTGGTACCCCTACCATGTCTAAGTGCCAGAAAGATGGTTTACTGGTACCCCTACCATGTCTAATACAAGAAAGACAGTGTACTGGTACCCCTACCATGTCTAATAGAGGGAAGATAGTTTACTAATACCCCTCCCATGTCTAAGTGCCAGAAAGACAGTGTACTGGTACCCCTACCATGTCTAATACAGGAAAGATAGTTCACTGGTACCCCTACCATGTCTAATACAAGAAAGATAGTTTACTGGTACCCCTGCCATGTCTAAATACCGGGAAGATAGTGTACTGGTACCCCTACCATGTCTAATACAAGAAAGACAGTGTACTGGTTCCCCTACCATGTCTAATACAAGAAAGACAGTTTCCTGGTACCCCTACCATGTCTAATACAAGAAAGATAGTTTACTGGTACCCCTGCCATGTCGAAGCAGAGATGTCAGTTTTCCTCTTTTCTATGGAAATCCTTGTTTCCATTTTCAGTTTATAGAATTATTTTTCTTTGTTGAAAACAAAGAGAGAATAAATTGTGCCTTGCGTAGAGAATAAATGATATTCTTGTTCACACCAATAAACCAGTGGTTTGAACATCCTCACACACCCTCAGCCCCACACCGTGGCCGACACGGGTTTGTTTATTTTATCCATCTGAGGCAGCAAATTCCATGTGAGAAATATATCCACTTTTTTATTATCATATACCTCTAACTGCATGGAGTTATTTACATAGTTACATACCACTGCTCCCTATGTAATGTTCATACCAAAGGTAATGCTTTCATACCAAGGCTGAATGTTTCAGACCAAGGTTGACCACGTGACCAGTTCTCAGCCAATCAGAGGCCCTGTTATAGCAGTGTGTGGCTATGAATCACGTTTCTCAGTGAGAATTATGTCCTATTTTCACTATTGATGTGTAATACAAACGTCCAGGCCCGGTTTAATCGGTTAAATGCCCGTGGATGGACGCTAAACCTCATTTAATGGACGCCGCTTCAAAAGACGCAAAAAGCAGACGACAATTGGATTGTCGTCTGCGCGGCGGGAGTTGCCATGACGACCAGCTCAAAGACGGCGCCTGTCACAGACGGACGTCATTACCGCGTCTCGGCCGTGTGTGTGTGTGTGACTCAGTGGGTGTGTGAGAGACTCAGTGTGTGTGTGGTCTGGGACTGGGGCCCAGTCACCGACCACTCAGACCAGACAATGTTATTATCGTATAGCTGTACACGAACCTCTGTGAAATACTGCCCGCTCCTGGGCATGACGTATGAATAATTACGGACTCACTGTCAGGCTGTGCATAGAATGGAGGTTAATTTCGTGATTTTCTGGTATATAATGATAAGGAAACGTAGTTATTTTGCCGGTAGTAATGCCTGTTCTCGGTCTTCCATCTCGTTGGTACAGCCCTTTGCTTACGGCATAAGGATGTAGTTACGGATGAAAGACCTCGAATGGCCATCACTACGGGCTCAGTGACTGTATTTCCTCATATTATGACTGCTAATACTGATGACAGCTTTCCACTTTTCCACGAAAGTCCACAATTTTTCCGTGTATACATTCTCTTTCTTTTGGTAAACACAATGTTAATTGAGCCTTATTTTCGCTCTTATAAGGGTTATAGTTCTCACTGCCGCTAAGCGGTGAGAATCTGGATTTCTCATGTTCTCCCTCCTCAGCGCAATTCCATGGAGACTTTGGCGCCCTTTTCTCGCCAGAACCCGATACAACGGCGTCTGTGTGGCTGGCTGCTAGTTGTCGATGGGTGTCAGAGCTGGGTGTGGGCGGGTGTCAGCTGGGTGTGGGCGGGTGTCAGCTGGGTGTGGGTGGGTGTCAGCTGGGTGTGGACAGGTGTCAGCTGGGTGTGGTCGGGTATCAGGGCTGGGTGTGGGCGGCTATCAGGGCTGGGTGTGGGCGGGTGTCAGGCAGGGTGTGGGCGGGTGTCAGCTGGGTGTGGGAGGGTGTCAGCTGGGTGTGGGTGGATATCAGGGCTGGGTGTGGGCGGGTGTCAGAGCTGGGTGTGGGCGGGTGTCAGCTGGGTGTGGGTGGGTGTCAGAGTTGGCTGTGGGCGGGTGTTAGCTGGGTGTGGGCGGGTGTCAGAGTTGGGTGTGGGCGGATGTCAGCTGGGTGTGGGCGGGTGTCAGGGCTGGGTGTGGGCGGGTGTTAGCTGGGAGTGGGCGGGTGTCAGAGTTGGGTGTGGGCAGGTGTCAGCTGGGTGTGGGCGGGTGTCAGAGTTGGGTGTGGGCGGGTGTCAGCTGGGTGTGGGCAGGTGTCAGCTGGGTGTGGGCGGGTATCAGGGCTGGGTGTGGGCGGGTGTCAGCTGGGTGTGGGCAGGTGTCAGAGTTGGGTGTGGGCAGGTGTCAGCTGGGTGTGGGCAGGTGTCAGCTGGTGGTGGGCGGCTGTCAGGGCTGGGTGTGGGCGGGTGTCAGCTGGGTGTGGGCGGGTGTCAGAGTTGGGTGTAGGCGGGTGTCAGGGCTGGGTGTGGGTGGGTGTTAGCTGGGTGTGGGCGGGTGTTTGAGTTGGGTGTGGGCGGGTGTCAGCTGGGTGTGGGCGGGTGTCAGAGTTGGGTGTGGGCGGGTGTCAGCTGGGTGTGGGCAGGTGTCAGCTGGGTGTGGGCGGGTATCAGTGCTGGGTGTGGGCGGGTGTCAGCTGGGTGTGGGCAGGTGTCAGAGTTGGGTGTGGGCAGGTGTCAGCTGGGTGTGGGCGGGTGTCAGCTGGTGGTGGGCGGGTGTCAGGGCTGGGTGTGGGCGGGTGTCAGCTGGGTGTGGGCGGGTGTCAGAGTTGGGTGTAGGCGGGTGTCAGCTGGGTGTGGGCGGGTGTCAGAGTTGGGTGTGGGCGGGTGTCAGGGCTGGGTGTGGGCGGGTGTCAGCTGGGTGTGGACGGGTGTCAGAGTTGGGTGTGGGTGGGTGTCAGGGCTTGGTGTGGGCGGGTGTCAGCTGGGTGTGGGCAGGTGTCAGAGTTGGGTGTGGGTGGGTGTCAGATGGGTGTGGGCGGGTGTCAGGGCTGGCTGTGGGTGGGTGTTAGCTGAGTGTGGGCAGGTGTCAGAGTTGGGTGTGGGCGGGTGTCAGCTGGGTGTGGGCGGGTGTCAGGGCTGGGTGTGGACGGGTGTTAGCTGGGTGTGGGCAGGTGTCGGAGTTGGGTGTGGGCGGGTGTCAGCTGGGTGTGGGCAGGTGTCAGCTGGGTGTGGGCGGGTGTCAGCTAGGTGCCAGCGGGTGTCAGCTGGGTGTGGGCGGGTGTCAGGGCAGGGTGTGGGCGGGTGTCAGAGCAGATCACTGAACCCCGCTGGGTGTCGGCAGGTGTCAGAGCAGATCACTGAACCCCGCTGGGTGTCGGCGGGTGTCAGAGCAGATCACTGAACCCCGCTGGGTGTCGGCGGGTGTCAGAGCAGATCACTGAACCCCGCTGGGTGTCGGCGGGTGTCAGAGCAGATCACTGAACCCCGCTGGGTGGTCGTTCGGAGAGACTGTGTCCGGGTAAAGGTCACGTGTCCGTCTGTCGCCGTCTCAGAGATCCTGGAGTCTTTTATCTGACGACTTCTCCTGTCTGAGACGAGAGAAGAAACGTGATGAAACAGAGACTGATCCACTCATCTACCTCTAGACGAACTCAGCGACGACTCCCTACAGTATGTTATCATTTATTATCCACCTGATACAAAGTGTCCGTAGAAAACACATAGGGAGTGTGTATCACCATACCCGGAGCATACAGATATATCCACCTAATACAAAGTGTCCATAGAAAACACATAGGGAGTGTGTATCACCATACCCGGAACATACAGACATATCCACCTAATACATGGCGTACATAGAAAACACAGAGGGAGTGTGTATCACCATACACGGAGCATACAGATATTTATAATCCACCTAATACAAAGTGTCCATAGACAACACATAGGGAGTGTGTATCTACATACCCAGAGCATACAGATATATCCATCTAATACCATCCATTTCCATGGAAAACACATAGGCAGCGTGTATTAACATGACTGGCTCATACAGATATATGCTGTACGCGCCGTATAGTGATAAAGTGCGCTTATAGAAAAATAGTGCTGACTGAGAAATAGTGCCTACATAAAACAAGCTGATATGAGCACACCACCTCTCTTGAGAAGGTGGATGATAGATATAGACTGGTTTCAGATGAATGCGGTGGTATGCTCCTCGGAGTTGACCCTACTCAATGTCGCCGCTAGATGGCCCTGGCGGTACAAGACCCTCCGAGTGTGAACCCCGCTTTAGTCACAGTTACAAATCATGGCCGTTAAACGAAGCCGCACTGCCGCACGGAATTATGGGCCGTGATAAAGATGTCGCCGGGGAAGGTTTCCCCTAATATCGCCCACCTCACTCCAGCCTCGTTTCCGCGCTGAAGCCTCGTTCCCGTTCAACATTAAACCTCGCAGCGCGTCCAATATGGCGGCCCCCGTCCCGCGTTGTCATAGCAACGGCGCCGTCCGTCTTCTCGTCGTCACGTGACCGGCCTGCCAGAAGACACGAGAAGACGCGAGACAGACGACTCTCGCGGGGTCAGAGTTGACGAGAGGTGACGAGAGTTGGGCGTGGCGGGAGGGAAGCGGTCAACAGTCAGACCGGGACTGGGGTGTCGGGTATTAACCAATAGTTCAATATTCTACCAGTAGAAAATGGAATTTGAATATCCTCTCTTTATAACCCATCAATCATTGGAACTATTTCATTTTGAGCGTGGGCCACGCGCTCATATACGCTGTCTAAGGGTTAGAGTGGTCACATAGACTTTGAGCTTGTTGAGTGTGTGCCACACGCTCATATACGCTGTCTAAAGGTTAGAGTGGTCACATAGACTTTGAGCTTGTTGAGCGTGGGCCACGCGCTCATATACGCTGTCTAAAGGTTAGAGTGGTCACATAGACTTTGAGCTTGTTGAGCGTGGGCCACGCGCTCATATACGCTGTCTAAAGGTTAGAGTGGTCACATAGACTTTGAGCTTGTTGAGCGTGGGCCACGCGCTCATATATGCTGTCTAAAGGTTAGAGTGGTCACATAGACTTTGAGCTTGTTGAGTGTGGGCCACGCGCTCATATACACTGTCTAAAGGTTAGAGTGGTCACATAGACTTTGAGCTTGTTGAGTGTGTGCCACATGCTCATATACGCTGTCTAAAGGTTAGAGTGGTCACATAGACTTTGAGCTTGTTGAGTGTAGGCCACACGCTCAGAATCTCTGCTCGGAGACTGAGGGATATGACCAGCGGTTCAGGATTTCTGCTAGGAGAGTGAGGGATATGACCAGTGGTTCACGGTCTCTGCTAGGAGAGTGAGAAATATGACCAGCTGTTCAGGACCTTGAGAAATATGACCAGCTGTTCAGGACCTCTGTTTGGAGAGTGAGAGATATGACCAACGGCTCAAGATATCTGCTGGGAGAGTGAGGGATATGACAGGGGTTCAGGATCTCTGTTTGGAGAGGTGAGAGGTATGACCAGCGGTTCAGGATATCTGCTGGGAGAGTGAGGCCTCCCCCGTCCCCCTCACACCCCCCTCCCTCCTACCTCACACCCAGTCTCACCTTATCGGATTTGGACAGGCAAATTGAATCTCCTGGTGAAGTGCAGCCCCCCCCCCCCCCCTCGTTTCCTCTCCGCCTTCTTTCTATGACGGAGGGAGCGGCGACTGCAGCGCCCCCGTGGCGGTAATTTCGCGGGTTCCCCTCGAGGGGTTCTGGTTGGTCGCGACCATGGTGCAGCTCAGTGGAGGCGTTTTCCTACAAGTTCAGGCGGTGTCTCCAGGACAACTTTATACCTCTCAGATCTCAGTTTAGAGTGGATTCTACCCTGAAGTAGGTCCCTGGTCGGTGCGAAACATCGGCGAGAACATATCATTACCAACGGGCGCGATTGAAGTCTTTTCGCACATTTGGAATTTGTGGTATATCATCTTTTGATTCCTCTGAGAATTAAGTATCGTCCTTGTAAAAACTAATTCCTTGAAGGCGGCTTTAATACTCGCATATTGACACTAAGAACAAATCCTAAAAGGAATCGGCAACTCCTTTGTAAACGGGATATTGACTGAAGGAGTTGGTGTCTTCTAAAAGCACAGCTGTACAGTTATCCACCTGATACAAAGTGTCCATAGTAAACCTATATGAACTCCGTATGGACATACCCGGCACACACAGATATGTTATTTTCCACCTTATACAAAGTGTCCATAGTAGTCCTATATAAACTCTGTATGGACATACCAGGCACATACAGATATGTTGTATTACCCACCTAATACAAAGTGTCCATAGTAATCCTATAGGAACTCTGTATGGACATACCCGGCACATACAGATATGTTATTTTCCACCTAATACCACTGAAAAAATGGCGCATACGGAAAGAATAGTGCGTATGAAAAAATAGTGCATATGTAAAGTGAACTAAATTCGGCTTGCCACCATTTGAATAAAGGTGGATAATAAATACAATATAGACTAGTTTCAGATCAAAGCGGTTGTATGCTCCTCGAAGTTGACTATGCGCAATATCCTCGCATGCGCTCGGATATTACTCCGTGTCAACTGTTGAGAGCATACGGCGGCTTGTATCTGTGACCAGTCAGTATTCTGTATGTACACACTATTGAGTGGATTAGAGTTACTCTGCTGATAGACAGGAGATCGTTCCCCGAGTTCAGAGTAATTATACATGGTCCAGAATACCACCAGCAAATAACCCATTCAGTATACTACTTACGAAAAATGCCAAAGATTATTGTTGGTATTTTCCCCATAGACATAACATTGCGAACTCGTACTCAACGCCCATGGAGTATTGTAATACAATACTCCATGGTTGCTCACATATAATTCACCTGAAGATAGGTGGTCTTCCATTATAAGAATACATAATCAGGACTGTTGCAAATATCAATGTAGTTAAATACAAGTCTCAAAAGATTACATAAGTTGAAAATAAGTGGAAAGATTAATTAGCTAGTAAACACCTGAAAAATGAAATCTGGCACACAGAATTTGTGGAACCAGAATAATTAATACAAGCATAAGGTAGCGTAATAATGAGTATGGGAATGATGATGAGTACATTACTAGGGGGAGGAGCATCTAATCGACCAATTACACTGTAGTGTGGTTAGAGATCAGGCAAGCCGGCAATACCATTCTTAAAGCTGGTTTTACATGGGAGTTTCTGAATTTCTTCAGGAAGGGAATTCCATAGCTTCACACCCCTATACTTGGGTGACTTCTTAAAAAACTCACTATGAGGTCTAGTCAACTTAAACTGGAGTTTAGATTGAGAACGGAGAGTCCTATTACTAGAATCAGTATCAGTAACTACATGGCCAGATAACAGTGCCTGAGCAGTCTCATCCGTCTTACCTTTATTTTTACTGTTATTGTTATTATCAGTAATGGGCTCAGTTAGACCATGACTTTTAATGTATTCTTTTCGCATGTATATCAAGATAAGTTCAGACCTTCTGCGGTCTAGGGGTTTAGTTCTGGTATTTCGGTGAAGCTGCTCAGTAGAGAATGACCTAGTACCATCATTAAGACACACCCTTAATGCTCTATTTTGCAGTCGCTGCATTTTGACAAGATTTTTCTTAGACGCTCCCTCAATGAAGATACTAGAATAGTCAAAAATGGGCAAAATCGCCTGTTTATAAAAGGTTATTGCTACTTTTGGTTTGCTATATAATCTCACTCGGCTTTGCCTTGTGATATTAATGGTTGCAGTTCCTTCACTGAATTCACTTCAACATCTACGTATGAATTACCTGCAGGTGTATCATAAAGACAGAGGTGTAACCAGTCTCTGCGTATAACACAGTGGTGACAGACCTCTATTAAAATGACCAGAATTTACCGCTCGGCGCGACGCTCCTGTAAACCGTATAGACGCAAATGGCATCTCGTTTTGTCAGCACTATGCTATACCTGCTCCCGTCCTGCCTTGATACTTGCTCTAGCCTCTCTCTACCCCCGGTCTCGTTCTGTGCTCTGGACACACTCTCCTTTAATACCATTGCCTTCCACAGAAAACAGAAAAGCCTCATTCCGTCAGGAAATTACCGAGCAATGTCGCGAATATCAACAGGTCTGGAGGGCGCGGTGAGGTAGGAGGGGGAGGACTGGGCGCTGTGTAGGGGGTGGGCAGACCCGAGAGGACGGTCTGTGGCCGTGTCCAGTCTCAGCCTGCGGAAATAGAACCCACTGAGTAGTTCCGAGCAGCATGCAGCAGCTCCGAGCAGCTCCGAGCAGCATTCAGCAGCTCCGAGCAGCTCCGAGCAGCATTCAACAGCTCCGGACAGCTATCAACAGCTCTGAGCAGCTCCGAGCAGCATTCAACAGCTCCGAGCAGCATTCAGCAGCTCCGAGCAGCTCCGAGCAGCATTCAACAGCTCCGAGCAGCATTCAACAGCTCCGAGCACCATTCAACAGCTCTGGGCAGCTCCGAGGACCATTCAACAGCTCCGAACAGCTCCGAGCAGCTATCAACAGCTCCGAGCATCATTCAACAGCTCCGAGCACCATTCAACAGCTCTGAGCAGCTCTGAGCAGCATTCAACAGGTGCAAGCACCTCTAAGTAGCACTGAACAGCACTGACCGGTACTGAGCAGCTCTATACAGCACTGTGCAGCTCAAAACAGCTCAGAGCGGCACCGAGCAGCACAGAACTACTCTGAGCAGCACAGAACTGCTCTGAGCAGCACTTAACAACTCAGAGCAGCACAGAACTGCTCTGAGCAGCATCACTGAAAGACACTTCACTGTACAAAGAGCAGCTCAGGTCAGAAAAGAGTAATAAATGTATCACAGTATGTGTGGCCTTACATAAAGTTTTGTAGGTTTTTAGGGCGATAGGGTGAGGACAGGGTGGTAGGACCAAGCTTCAGAAAGGAAGGAGAGCAAGGTCATTCAGAGAGGGCTATGTGCTCAAGGTCATTAAGAGAGGGCTATGTGCTCAAGGTCATTCAGAGAGGACTATCTTCTCAAGGTCATCCAGAGAGGACTATCTTCTCAAGGTCATCCAGAAAGAACTATGTTCTCAAGGTCATTCAGAGAGGAATTTGTTCTCAAGAAATAAATACTTGGTACAATCCATTCCTTGAGAACACCTAGTAAATCTGTTGGAGCCGACTATAAAAGCGACGTTTCGACAATGATCACATTTAATAAGGCCCACGAAGAGAAACACCGTTAGAATCTACCAGATCTGGCCAGAATATTCCCCTCTGCTTTTAAAAAAAATAGAATATCTAGATTTACGCATAATAAAGATCCTTTCGTGTCAGGGTCATATTTATATCGACCTGTTGGAGGAATGAGTCAGCGCCGGTAAAAGCGACGCTGTAGGATTCCCTGTGGGCGAGGGCTGTCAATTATTCATAGGTTGGGATGATTTAATTTCCATTTACAAAATCAGATTTTAACCGTCGAATGCCTACATGTTGACTTGGCAAGGCTGCCTCCCTGATGCCTGTCGGGAGGTGTAGGTGCGGTGAGGTCGTTTAGCCTCATGGTCTTTTCCAAAGATGGCAGTTTTACACTTTTCCATCGAGATTAAGCCTCATTCACACCAATAACAGTGGTTCAAACCTCCCCACACATCGCAGCCCCATTCCATGGCCAATAACGATGTCTATTCCAATAAGTTTCATGACCCCAACTGACATCCAGACTAGAGATTGCATCTCAGCATATCAATGTCTTACAGAGTCTGAATCTCAGTATGTTGATTCTTATAAAGACTGAGTCTCGGCATGTCCATGTTCTATAGAGACTGCGTCTCGGCATGTCAATGTTCTATAGAGACTGCATCTCAGTATGTTCATGTTCTATAGAGACCGGTCTCGGCATGTCCATGTTCTATAGAGACTGCATCTTAGTATGTTGATGTTCTATAGAGACTGCATCTCAGTATGTCAATGTTCTATAGAGATTGCATCTCAGTATGTCAATGTTCTATAGAGACTGCATCTCAGTATGTCAATGTTCTATAGAGACTGCATCTCAGTATGTCTATGTTCTATAGAGACTGCATCTTGGCATGTCAATGTTCTATAGAGACTGTATTTCAGTATGTCGATGTCTTACAGAGACTGCATCTCGCCATGTAGATGTTCTATAGAGACTGCGTCTCGGCATGTCCATGTTCTATAGAGACTGTCTCAGTATGTTGATGCTCTATATAGACTGCGTCTTAGTATGTCAATGTTCTATAGAGACTGCATCTCGGCATGTCAATGTTCTATATAGACTGCGTCTTAGTATGTCAATGTTCTATAGAGACTGCGTCTCAGTATGTCGATGTGGCGGGTGTTAGCTGGCATGAGGAGGCGTCTTCTCTCACCGCCCTCCCTCATATCCCTGAAGTCTTCCTCTAATCACTCGGAGGCCGGTCTGTAACCACGTCCCTCGCCTCCTGACCCTCCTCAAACCCCCACACCGCCTCTCCGGGCACCTCCAGCCGCGACATGAAAGACGACCTTGACACGCATCCAGCGCGGCCAAGGCCGGTGAGAGGGCGGCCCTCTCTCCTCCTCCTCACCTCCACACAGCCACAGGAGAAGGGGCGGGGGGGGGGGGGTGCTGAGAGTCTGTCCGCATCGTAACCATAGAGGCGAACCTGTACTACAAAACACTCGTCTCCGTCAACGTGTATATCTATGGTCACTGTATATATATATATACTTTAACCACGAATGGCGGCACTATAATGGTGTATTACACTAGTGGTGGCATTGTTTACTGTGTAGGTCTAGGTTTAAAAAAGAAGATGTATACGTTTATATATTCCCACTATGATATGGAAGTGTGATGAAAGTGATACAGACAATGATCTATGGGTTTATGGGCAGTCGGCCCATGACTCACCAAACAAACCAACAGATACAGAGAGTTAGCGGACTATGGGGGGAGACTGAAAGTCAGCTGACTGTACACTTAGTTGCAACCGTGATCAGGGTACAGTGCACGTAGCTGTTGTATAATGGGGGCGGCCATCTTCTCCACAACACCAAGCACCAGGTGGCGCGTGCAGTTATCCATGGATTTACTTTTAACCTCATGTCACGATTATCAATGGATCTACAACAACTGATAACAGTGGCGCTATCTTACATCCTCCTGGCAGATGACGGGGAACTGGTCATCGCTCTGTGCCCTGTATAAGGTGGTGAGTGTGTGACAAACACCGCCGTCACAACCCGAGCCCTGCAGTAAGTCGGCAGATGACGGGGAACTGGTCATCGCTCTGTGCCCTGTATAAGGTGGTGAGTGTGAGACAAACACCGCCGTCACAACCCGAGCCCTGCAGTAAGTCGGCAGATGACGGGGAACTGGTCATCGCTCTGTGCCCTGTATAAGGTGGTGAGTGTGTGACAAACACCGCCGTCACAACCCGAGCCCTGCAGTAAGTCGGCAGATGACGGGGAACTGGTCATCGCTCTGTGCCCTGTATAAGGTGGTGAGTGTCTGACAAACACCGCCGTCACAACCCGAGCCCTGCAGTAAGTCGGCAGATGACGGGGAACTGGTCATCGCTCTGTGCCCTGTATAAGGTGGTGAGTGTGAGACAAACACCGCCGTCACAACCCGAGCCCTGCAGTAAGTCGGCAGATGACGGGGAACTGGTCATCGCTCTGTGCCCTGTATAAGGTGGTGAGTGTGAGACAAACACCGCCGTCACAACCCGAGCCCTGCAGTAAGTCGGCAGATGACGGGGAACTGGTCATCGCTCTGTGCCCTGTATAAGGTGGTGAGTGTCTGACAAACACCGCCGTCACAACCCGAGCCCTGCAGTAAGTCGGCAGATGACGGGGAACTGGTCATCGCTCTGTGCCCTGTATAAGGTGGTGAGTGTGAGACAAACACCGCCGTCACAACCCGAGCCCTGCAGTAAGTCGGCAGATGACGGGGAACTGGTCATCGCTCTGTGCCCTGTATAAGGTGGTGAGTGTGAGACAAACACCGACAGTCACAACCCAAGCCCTGCAGTAAGTCGGCAGATGACGGGGAACTGGTCATCGCTCTGTGCCCTGTATAAGGGGGTGAGTGTCTGACAAACACCGCCGTCACAACCCGAGCCCTGCAGTAAGTCGGCAGATGACGGGGAACTGGTCATCGCTCTGTGCCCTGTATAAGGTGGTGAGTGTCTGACAAACACCGCCGTCACAACCCGAGCCCTGCAGTAAGTCGGCAGATGACGGGGAACTGGTCATCGCTCTGTGCCCTGTATAAGGTGGTGAGTGTCTGACAAACACCGCCGTCACAACCCGAGCCCTGCAGTAAGTCGGCAGATGACGGGGAACTGGTCATCGCTCTGTGCCCTGTATAAGGTGGTGAGTGTGAGACAAACACCGCCGTCACAACCCGAGCCCTGCAGTAAGTCGGCAGATGACGGGGAACTGGTCATCGCTCTGTGCCCTGTATAAGGGGGTGAGTGTGAGACAAACACCGCCGTCACAACCCGAGCCCTGCAGTAAGTCGGCAGATGACGGGGAACTGGTCATCGCTCTGTGCCCTGTATAAGGGGGTGAGTGTGAGACAAACACCGCCGTCACAACCCGAGCCCTGCAGTAAGTCGGCAGATGACGGGGAACTGGTCATCGCTCTGTGCCCTGTATAAGGGGGTGAGTGTCTGACAAACACCGCCGTCACAACCCGAGCCCTGCAGTAAGTCGGCAGATGACGGGGAACTGGTCATCGCTCTGTGCCCTGTATAAGGTGGTGAGTGTCTGACAAACACCGCCGTCACAACCCGAGCCCTGCAGTAAGTCGGCAGATGATGGGGAACTGGTCATCGCTCTGTGCCCTGTATAAGGTGGTGAGTGTCTGACAAACACCGCCGTCACAACCCGAGCCCTGCAGTAAGTCGGCAGATGACGGGGAACTGGTCATCGCTCTGTGCCCTGTATAAGGTGATGAGTGTCTGACAAACACCGCCGTCACAACCCGAGCCCCGCAGTAAGTCGGCAGATGACGGGGAACTGGTCATCGCTCTGTGCCCTGTATAAGGTGGTGAGTGTGAGACAAACACCGAGTCACAACCCGAGCCCTGCAGTAAGTCGGCAGATGACGGGTAACTGGTCATCGCTCTGTGCCCTGTATAAGGTGATGAGAGTCTGACAAACACCGCCGTCACAACCCGAGCCCCGCAGTAAGTCGGCAGATGAAAGGCGGGACTGACTCTCCCCCCTTCAACTCCCCCCTCCTGTCACCCCACCCTCCTGTCACCCCTCCCTCCTGTCACCCCACCCTCCTGTCATTCCTGTATTCCTCGCCCCCCTCACCCCCCCCCCACTCCTGTCACTCCTCCACTCCTCGCCCCCCTCACCCCTCCCTCCTGCCACTCCTCTACTCCTCGCCCCCCTCACCCCACCCTCCTGTTTTACCCCTCACCCTTCACCGCTCTCATCATTTCTTTATCGCCGCTGGAGAAATTGGTCTAAATTGGAGGTCGGGCCCTCACTGAGGCATCATGGGAAGGCCAGATAACGAGGCCGAGGCTCGTCCACGAGGTGCGGCCGCCATCTTGTCTCCGCTGGTGCCCGGCCTCAGCCCATTGACTGGGCAACCAGCGTGCATGTTGTTGAGTGCACTTTGTGTAAAGTAGTGCGTGAGAATATCGGCGGCCATTTTGTCTTTCCTTTGACAACTTCAATTTGCAATGGTAAATAATAGATACGATATTAACCTGTTTCTGATAGTATTACTATTGTGTATCATTCTAGTATCTTCTTACTCTACTCTCTCATGCTCGGATATTACTACGCGTAAACTACGCGGGGGATACGTAGTATCAGAAACAGGTTAATAGCGTGTATGTACATACGCCATGCTGGTGGGATACGAGAGGTAATATTCACCCGGTCAGTGTATACTCAGGGCAGGCCTGGGATGCGGCTTGGAGAGTGTAGATTGCCTGTCGCCTGTCGCCTGAGTGCTGGCTGCAGAGACCAATTCCTGCCAGTTCCCAGCAGTACTGGTCTCCAATCACAATCCCCGACCCTTCATGGTGTGGCTGACACAGGGCGGCGTGACCTAGCATCCGCGTGGAGAGTGTGGGCGGCTGGTGGCCGGCAGGTAGGGCTTGGCAATGGTTGGTCGCCGGGTACCAGACAAGCATTAACGAGCCGGCGGGCGGCGACCGACTTAACCGAGATTTCCATTTTTCATCGGGAGCAGATCGGAAAGGCTCGCAAATAGCGCGCAATGGCTCGCAATAGCTCAGATTTCTCCAGCTCGGATTTGCTCGGAATAACTCGCATTGGTTTTCAATAGTTTGCAGTGGCTCGCAATAAAAAGGAGTGACTTGCAATGGGTCGGAATAGCTCAGAATGGTTCAGAATAGTTCACAATAGTTCATAATAGCTATTAGTGGTTTGGACTAGCAATAGCCCGTATTAGGTGACAATGTTCCGGAATACTCTTAATGGCTGAGGATTGCTCTCGCAATACCTTGGAATAGCTTGCAATAGTTGAAACTGCTCAGAATAAGTTGCAATAGCTTGAGATTGCTCAGAATAGCTCAGAATAATTAGCACTAGCTTGCAATAGCTCGCAATAGCTCAGAATAGTTCGGAATTGCTCGGGAGCACACACACACCTACACACACACACTCTCACCTACACACACACACCCTCACCTACACCCACACACACACCCACCCACCCACACACACACACACACACACACACCCTCACCTACACACACACACCTACACACACACACACACACACACACACACACACACACACACACACACACACACACACACACACAGGGGCAGAGACCTACCAGGCACCAGTTCCGTTATAGGGTATGAGAGTCGGCGTGAATACCAGCAAACTCTACTGGTCAGCCGGGGACCAGCGGACGAGGAGAACATGGCGTGCCGCTGGTTCCATGAGGATTTATTCGGGTCCTGCGGGGACCAGCGCCGCGGGTTGCTGGTGCCCGGCGTGCACATTCAGCTCTTATTAGTTCCGCTGGTCCCCTGCCCCGTGTACCTCCCGAGGTGGCCTGTAGGGGGCGTGGCGGGTCGGGACTAGGTTGTGACCGCGGATGAAGACCCAATCACTCCAGCCTCATCACATCTGTCCGCGTAGTAACACACTGACCTCGGGTCAACTAACGGGACTGACCAATCAGCAGTTGCCTTTCATAGGGGGTTTGGAGTAGCCCCCTCCTGTCTTTGTATTATCCATCCACATCCATCCCTAGTGTCCACCATTTACCACGTGAGAAGCTTAGACTGCTGGCGATGTAGCGTAGTGTCCACCATTTACCACGTGAGAAGCTTAGACTGCTGGCGATGTAGCGTAGTGTCCACCATTTACCCCGTGAGAAACGTAGCATGCTGGCGATGTAGCGTAGTGTCCACTATTTACCCCGTGAGAAGCGTATAGTGCTGGTGATGTAGCGTAGTGTCCACTATTTACCCCGTGAGAAGCGTATAGTGCTGGCGATGTAGCGTAGTGTCCACTGTTTACCCCGTGAGAAGCGTATAGTGCTGGCGATGTAGCGTAGTGTCCACTATTTACCCCGTGAGAAGCGTATAGTGCTGGCGATGTAGCGTAGTGTCCACTATTTACCCCGTGAGAAGCGTATAGTGCTGGCGATGTACCGTAGTGTCCACTATTTACCCCGTGAGAAGCGTATAGTGCTGTTGATGTAGCGTAGTGTCCACTATTTACCACGTGGGAAACGTAACGTGTTGGCGATGTACCGTAGTGTCCACCATTTACCCCGTGAGAAACGTAGCGTGCTGACGATGTAGCGTAGTGTCCACCATTTACCCCGTGAGAAACGTAGACTGCTGTCAATGTAGCGTAGTGTCCACCATTTACCCTATGAGAAAGTAGCATATTGATGATGTAGCGTAGTGTCCACCATTTACCCGTGAGAAGCTTAGAGTGCTGACGATGTAGCGTAGTTCCCGGCTGCTGAGATGTGCCCTGCTTTCCCACTAGGCATTAATCTCTCAAAGGATTGGGTGTTGAAAAAATAATAAAAACAGATGCTTCCCCATCAGTGGTGATCACACCCAAGGGAAGGTCTGAAAAGCTGCCTCTCCCTGGAGAAATAAACTGGTCGAGAGAAAAAATCCCCGCCAAACGCTTCTATCATGCAAAGGGCCCTGTCTGGTCCCTATGTACTTTTTTCAAAGGATAGAATTCACTGAAAAAAATCTGAATATTTATAATAATTCACAGTTATTTTCAGTTGTCAATGAAGTACATGTACCACTTATAGTTATTGAATTTCCACCTGGAAAACACGACCTGATAGGGCTATCAAACAGTCTTTTGAAAAATATACCAAATATATAAGAAAGTTGAAACGGAAAATGCAATCCTGAAAAATATTTTGACCATCCATAGCATTTATGATGCTTGTATTTCCATTAATCATGTTCTCCGATGTCAAACACATGGACCTGGTCTGATGATACTGTAATGACTGTATCATTATGTGTAAGCTGACTACTCTATACTCTGTATAGGAGTGAGGTTTGTCATTCAATGATTGCAGTTAAGAAGTGGTTTAGTGTGTCTTCAACAGCTATTAGTAACTGAATGAGCTGAAAAAAACGTCTCAAAGCTACGGCCGTATATATACATATAACTGCATGGACCTTTAACTCCGGGCACCCCGCGTAAGCGGACACTTGAGCCCGGAACGGAGGGTGGCCCCTTACGCGGGGTTCTACTGTATCTCCTAAACCCGGCTGTCATCTCAGTCTCACGGGACAGGGTCGACGAGGTACCAGGCTGGTGCCAGTCAGTGTACGCTGAGACTGGTACCCCGCCCCACCCTATAACACAAACATGTTACTCATAGAATAACAAGAAC
Source organism: Alentia gelatinosa (assembly GCA_950022655.1). NCBI lineage: Eukaryota > Metazoa > Annelida > Polychaeta > Phyllodocida > Polynoidae > Alentia > Alentia gelatinosa. The sequence continues at coordinate 878,345 of OX465582.1, forward strand.
TGCGTCGAGATACCTACCCGCTGAAAATACGCTATATGAGTCTTAGATGCGGTGTAATATCACAAGGCAGGGTGAGATTACGTGGCATACTAAAATGAATGGCGTATTTTCAGTGGCTACGAGTGTGGATTTAATCTCACCCCTATCACTGACGGATTGGCTAATGTTTGCGACATTTTATTACAATACTCCATGGGCGTTGAGTACGAGTTCCTAATGTTAAGTCTATGGGGAGGAAATACCGGGGTTTAGATAAAACCTGTTCCCTGCCTCTTCTTGTAAACAACAGGTGGAGCACTTATCTGGACTTGGTGAGGACTTAGATGGGATTAAAGACATCTTGTACAATTCACCTTAGACTCTAAAGACCTGCATGAGTCCCCGAGACGGTGAACATGAAGAAGGTATGAGCTGTAAACATGGCGGGTGGGCGGGCTGGTTTCTGATCTACAGAGAACTGTAGGTGTAGCTGTGAACATGAAGAAGGTATGGAGCTGTAAACATGGCGGGAGGGCGGGCTGGTTTCTGATCTACAGACAACTGTAGGTGTAGCGTGTGAACATGGAGAAGGTATAGAGCTGTAACGTAAACATGGCGGGAGGGCGGGCTGGTTTCTGATCTACAGACAACTGTAGGTGTAGCGTGTGAACATGAAGAAGGTATAGAGCTGTAAACATGGTGGGAGGGCGGGCTGGTTTCTGATCTACAGACAACTGTAGGTGTAGCGTGTGAACATGGAGAAGGTATAGAGCTGTAAACATGGCGGGTGGGCGGGCGGGTTTCTGATCTACAGAGAACTGTAGGTGTAGCGTGTGAACATGAAGAAGGTATGAGCTGTAAACATGGCGGGAGGGCGGGCTGGTTTCTGATCTACAGACAACTGTAGGTGTAGCGTGTGAACATGGAGAAGGTATAGAGCTGTAAACATGGCGGGTGGGCGGGCTGGTTTCTGATCTACAGAGAACTGTAGGTGTAGTGTGTGAACATGAAGAAGGTATAGAGCTGTAAACATGGCGGGTGGGCGGGCTGGTTTCTGATCTACAGAGAACTGTAGGTGTAGCTGTGAACATGAAGAAGGTATAGAGCTGTAAACATGGCGGGTGGGCGGCTGGTTTCTGATCTACAGAGAACTAGGTTCTGTGCACGGACTGTGAAATGAAGGAAGGTGCGGCCATCACGACACTGCTCTCTTCTGGTTCAATCCAGCTCACAAACTGTGAAATGAGGGGAGAGTGTCGAGAAATAACCGCCAACCACTCTCCAAACACATCCTACGTGGTGCTTGGACACACAGCCATGACGTCACATACCGGAACCGGAACTGGAACTACTCCCAAGCATTCAAACCGGACCTAAACACACGAAAAAGAACGCCATATTATTCACTTTTTCAGAATCACTCCTTCACTACGTCTCAGTGAGCCCGAACATTATTTATACTGCACCCCCAGGAGCCGGTAGTATTTCAAAGACGTTCAGCCACACGTGTATAACAGTGTGAGTACGGTGTGCACGGGTGAATATTAACAGTGGATATGACTGAGACCTCCAACAAGACATGGGCCTTGTTTACAAAACAAGCCTCTGCACTAGAAAGTAGTCCAAGGCATATTGACCAATTTATCGCTGCAATCAACAGGAGCAAGAATGCATCATATTATGAGAAAATATGGTTGTATTTTTTAGTCTTGGCGGTATGACTAAAGAAGAAAGCAACCAGTTTTGGTAAAAGTCGTTGTTCTCCACGATTTTTATGCGGAGTGAATATCATATAGCATTCAAATGAGTTGGAGAACGACTTCTTTGACCCAAACCAGTTACTTTCCGTTTTATCTCATCCCTGTAGACACTAAAACAATGGATGACACATAGGATATAGACCATGGAGAAGGGACTACAATACTCATAGGGGCATGGAGAACGAGTTCCTATGTATAAGTCTATGGGACAATAATACCAGGGGTGAGATGATATGTTTTTACATAATGCCTCTACGTATCTTTTACAAATAGAACAGGAACTAAGTAAGTGAGAAACGTAAAAACGTGGTCGGATCCTCTCCCGCTAGGGGCAGCCTGGTGCAGAGACACGCCCGCCGCTCAGAGTATCTGCTGGGAGAGTGACGGCGGGGAGGCGGCGGGGGGAGAGTGATGAAGTGGACGCCGCCCGCGGAGGGGGGTGTAGATGGCGCTGGGGTCGTTCGCCCGGATAAACCGCTGAAAGGCCGCCTCGACACTGTGGCGCCGGGCGGGATAGGCCTAAATTAGGCGCGCGGCAGGTAAACGGGGCCTAGTAGGCGGCGACAGGGGGCTGATGGTATCAGGCGCGAACCGCGGGTAATGAACGAGGTCGTAGGCCGAGTGTGGGCGGCGGTGAGGCCGAGAGGCAAGACCGGCCAACCTCAGAGGGGCATCACACCACATTAACCGGTGTCAGATACTGAGAGTAGTTAACGGGTAGTAATAGATGAGCTGATACGAGGGACGAGTCAGGGTGTGAGAGGGGCATCACCACATTAACCGGTGTCAGATAGTACGAGTAGTTAACGGGTAGTAATAGACGAGCAGATACGAGGGACGAGTCAGGGTGTGAGGGGCATCACCACATTAAGTGGTGTCAGATAGTACGAGTAGTTAACGGGTAGTAATAGACGAGCCGATACGAGGGACAGGTGAGGGTGTAAGAGGGGCATCACCACATTAACCGGTGTCAGATACTAAGAGTAGTTAACGGGTAGTAATAGATGAGCCGATACGAGGGACGAGTCAGGGTGTCAGAGGGGCATCACACCACATTAACCGGTGTCAGATAGTACGAGTAGTTAACTGGTAGTAATAGATGAGCCGATACGAGGGACAGGTGAGGGTGTAAGAGGGGCATCACCACATTAACCGGTGTCAGATACTAAGAGTAGTTAACGGGTAGTAATAGACGAGCCGATACGGGGGACGAGTCAGGGTGTGAGAAGGGCATCACACCACATTAACCGGTGTCAGATAGTACGAGTAGTTAACAGGTAGTAATAGAAGAGCCGATACGAGGGACGAGTCAGGGTGTGAGAGGGGCATCACACCACATTAACCGGTGTCAGATACTGTGAGTAGTTAACGGGTAGTAATAGAAGAGCCGATACGAGGGACGAGTCAGGGTGTGAGAGGGGCATCACACCACATTAACCGGTGTCAGATACTGAGAGTAGTTAACGGGTAGTAATAGACGAGCCGATACGAGAGACGAGTCAGGGTGTGAGAGGGGCATCACACCACATTAACCGGTGTCAGATACTGAGAGTAGTTAACGGGTAGTAATAGACGAGCCGATACGGGGGACGAGTCAGGGTGTGAGAAGGGCATCACACCACATTAACCGGTGTCAGATAGTACGAGTAGTTAACGGGTAGTAATAGACGAGCCGATACGAGGGACGAGTCAGGGTGTGAGAGGGGCATCACACCACATTAACCGGTGTCAGATACTGAGAGTAGTTAACGGGTAGTAATAGACGAGCCGATACGAGGGACGAGTCACGGTGTGAGAGGGGCATCACACCACATTAACCGGTGTCAGATACTGAGAGTAGTTAATGCGTAGTAATAGACGAGCCGATACGAGGGACAGGTGAGGGTGTAAGAGGGGCATCACCACATTAAGTGGTGTCAGATACTGTGAGTAGTTAACGGGTAGTAATAGACGAGCCAATACGAGGGACAGGTGAGGGTGTAAGAGGGGCATCACCACATTAAGTGGTGTCAGATACTGAGAGTAGATAACGAGTAGTAATAGACGAGCATCACACGTTATTAACTGGTGCACATATATTTTGACAGTCTTAGCATTCTTGAAGAATTCCTAAAGAGTTCAGTAAACGGTTGACCTCGACTGCTGAGGTAGCCACGTCCACCCTTATGGAGTAACGTCAACTTGGATGTTTATTTGACACATCTAAACTTCGATCTGACTAGTATAGACTGCGTCACTGGCCAATCTTGGTATGGACATGTCAGCCCGGGTCTGTGCGGGTCTGGTCTATGTTTTTTGGTTTTGGTTAGCAATAAGGACAATAAGTGTTGTGTGTGAGGAGATGGGAGGCTGGACAGTTACTGAGCTTTGTTCACAGTGTGTGTCTGCATGGAGCTCCCAGTCAGAGACAGAACCTCAATGCCACGCTACAGCATTACGCTCTGTTACATACTGACGTGTTTTCATTTGAACTACTCGTTATAAAACAGGCTCGGCATTGTATTTGTTAATTTGTATTTGTTAATGTTTACGAACTCACGCATCATCCAATACTCGCCCTCACCCAGTGAGGCGGATGGGCGTATTTACGAGTCTGGAAGTGAGTAAACCTTTACAGGTGTGGTTTCCTTTCATTATACACTTTTAAATGTTGATAATTGATTGGAAATTACCATAAATAGCCACTCGATGGTCATCGCGGCGTACTACAACGTACGATTCACGGGGCGAGTCACTGTATTAACCCGGGGTTAGGCCTGGCTTAGGCTGCTCTGTAAAGACATATAGCACTGCATTAAACCAGGAGTAAGCCTGGCTTAGGCTTCTGCAAACAGGCACATATCTCTGTATTAACCCGGGGTTAGGCCTGGCTTAGGCTGCTCTGTAAAGACATATAGCACTGCATTAAACCAGGAGTAAGCCTGGCTTAAGCTTCTGCATACAGGCACATATCTCTGTATTAACCCTGGTTTAGGCTTGGCTTAGACAACTGCTGCGTGTTTTTGTAATATAAACCTGTATAGGAGGTGACCGTACAGGTAAAGTGAGGAGTAGCAGTCAATGTCGATGTATCAGATGCCATTACTTTGAGGTAAGGCAAGACCCAAAAGAACAGAAACGGATTTGAATGGCTGAGACAGACTTTAACCGACTTCCTGGTGTTGTGTCCAATCTCCGGCGTCAGTTTCCAGCCGCCCGCCGTTTTATTGAGGCGCCAAGTCGGGCGTGAGACATGGGGCCGTGAGAGGGAAATGTCTGCTGCCTCGGTCTCTGTACGCAATTCTACTGTCACCTGATACCCACCCCCTAACTCACACCAACTCACACACACCACACCCCACCACTACCACACACCACACACACGGTTCTCTGTACGCAATTCTACTGCTGTGTCACCTAATACTACCCACCCCCTAACTCACACCAACCTACACACCACACACCACACACACCACACACACGGTTCTCTGTACGCCCTGCTACTGCTGTGTCACCTAATACTACCCACCCCCTAACTCACACCAACCTACACACACACCACACACACCCCACCACTACCACACACACACACACACACACCACACACACGGTTCTCTGTACGCAATGCTACTGCTCTGTCACCTAATACCCAGCCATGCTCCAGCCCCTAACTCACACCAACATACACACATACACACAGGTTTAATACCTGACCCCCCCCCACTACCACACACAAACACAGACACATACAGACACACACAGACACACATCACACACACCTACACACCCCACCACTACCACACAGACACAGACACACACCACAGGGTTTTAATACCTGACCCACACACACACAGACACACAGACACACACAGAGACACACACACACACACAAACACACACACAGGGCAGGGTTTAATACCTGACCCACACACACCACACAGACACACACACACACACACACAGAGGCGTATCGATCTGCGCGCCATCTACCGGCTCAACGAGGTGTTATCATTCTGGGCGGTCCGCCATATTGGGGTCACGCCTCAGTGGTTCGCAGTTAGTCACGCTTGAATAGCTCTGAGAGGCTCTGAGCAGCACTGAGCAGCACCGAGCAGCTCAAAACAGCACAGAACAGCTCTGAGCAGCACTGAGCAGCACTGAGAAGCTCTGAACAGCTCTGAGCAGCACTGAGTAGCACAGAACAGCTCTGAGCAGCTCAAAACAGCTCTGAGCAGCACTGAACAGCTTTGAATAGCACTGAACAGCTCTGAGCAGCACAGAGCTGCACCGAGCAGCACCGAGCAACACAGAGCAGCACAGAAAAGCACAGAACAGATCTGAACAGCTCTGAGCAGGGATGCAAGTTTGCCGACAATTGACGGAAATCAGAAATTTTTGCATCTTGAAATATGATCATTAACAGAGTATGAAAATCATAAAATGAAACTAAATTCCAAGAAATTCTGGCAGCAGGCTTTCACCGACGGCGTATAAACCTCCAGTCAGTACTTTGGCGGCAGTTAAACGCGCAAAGGGCCGTTGACACTGCCGTCAGAGTTCCGTCAAGTGCCGAAATTTTGTTTGACGGCACGGGGCGGGGGGCGCCCCCCCCCCGAATACGCCCCTTCTTTTTTTCTTCTTTTTTTTTCCGTTTCCGACTTTTTCATCAGTCCCGACTTTCATCCCTGTCTGAGCAACACTGAACATCTCTGAACAGCACTGAACATCTCTGAGCAGCACCGAGCAGCACTGAGCAGCACAGAACAGCTCTGAGCAGCACTGAGCAGCACAGAACAGCTCTGAGAAGCTCTGAACAGCAAAGAGCAGCACAGAACAGCTCTGAGCAGCACTGAGCAGCACAGAGCAGCACCGAGCAGCTGGGCTCCGACCCGCGCGTCGCCGTCCGACACCGACACCGACGTGGACGCTGAGCGATGGACGCCGAGCTAATTGAGAATTAGCCAATGGGATCGCGTGATTAGCCGCCCTCAAAACGAGGCTTTTACGTTCCGTTGGCTCGTGGTTGCCATGGTAACGGACAGAGCCCGGTCATTTAGCTGTGCCAGGGTCCATAAGGGGGTCTTTGAAGTGAAAGGCTCATAGGTCTGCATTACCTTCTCTGTTTCCAGGGGTTTACTTCACTAACAATGCTTCTCTTCAGGGAATAGTAGACGGGAACTGGTTTCGGGTGAAAGAAACCCGAAGTTAGCAGGTGAGGATGCTTAAAAAGATTTACCGAAGCTTTAGAATTATTTACTAAGCCAAGTAGTTTCACAATTCTTTCACCTGTAACTTGTTTATTCACTATTTCTCCTTGAACTATTGCTCAGAATGGCAAATTGTTCCCACGATCGGTGGAGTAGCCATGTCCATCTTGATCGAGTAACCTCGACTTGATTTAAAGTTTTACAAATCATACCAATAATGTCAATAATAACAACAATAACATCCCCACTTATCCTGTTCACGTGACTCTGTCAGACCATATCACAGTGTATCTCTGTAGACCCTCACCCCAGCCCTGACGATTATAGCGCTATAACGCCCGCCATGACAACGACAGTGTATGAGAATCTCCGTAGACCCTCACCCCAGCCCTGACGATTATAGCGCTATAACGCCTGCCATGACAACGACAGTGTATGAGAATCTCCGTAGACCCTCGCCCCAGCCCTGACGATTATAGCGCTATAACGCCCGCCATGACAACGACAGTGTATGAGAATCTCCGTAGACCCTCGCCCCAGCCCTGACGATTATAGCGCTATAACGCCCGCCATGACAACAGCAGTATATGAGAATCTCCGTAGACCCTAACCCCAGCCCCGACGATTATAGCGCTATAACGCCCGCCATGACAACGACAGTGTATGAGAATCTCCGTAGACCCTCGCCCCAGCCCTGACGATTATAGCGCTATAACGTCCGCCATGACAACGACAGTGTATGAGAATCTCCGTAGACCCTCAGCCCATCCCTGACGATTATAGCGCTATAACGCCCGCCATGACAACGACAGTGTATGAGAATCTCCGTAGACCCTCGCCCCAGCCCTGACGATTATAGCGCTATAACGCCCGCCATGACAACGACAGTGTATGAGAATCTCCGTAGACCCTCACCCCAGCCCTGACGATTATAGCGCTATAACGCCCGCCATGACAACGACAGTGTATGAGAATCTCCGTAGACCCTCGCCCCAGCCCTGACGATTATAGCGCTATAACGCCCGCCATGACAACCACAGTGTATGAGAATCTCCGTAGACCCTAACCCCAGCCCCGACGATTATAGCGCTATAACGCCCGCCATGACAACGACAGTGTATGAGAATCTCCGTAGACCCTCGCCCCAGCCCTGACGATTATAGCGCTATAACGCCCGCCATGACAACGACAGTGTATGAGAATCTCCGTAGACCCTCAGCCCAGCCCTGACGATTATAGCGCTATAACGCCCGCCATGACAACGACAGTGTATCAGAATCTCCGTAGACCCTCAGCCCAGCCCTGACGATTATAGCGCTATAACGCCCGCCATGACAACCACAGTGTATGAGAATCTCCGTAGACCCTCGCCCCAGCCCTGACGATTATAGCGCTATAACGCCCGCCATGACAACCACAGTGTATGAGAATCTCCGTAGACCCTCGCCCCAGCCCTGACGATTATAGCGCTATAACGCCCGCCATAACAACGACAGTGTATGAGAATCTCCGTAGACCCTGACCCCAGCCCTGACGATTATAGCGCTATAACGCCCGCCATGACAACGACAGTGTATGAGAATCTCCGTAGACCCTGACCCCAGCCCTGATGATTATAGCGCTTTAACGCCCGCCATGACAACGACAGTGTATGAGAATCTCCGTAGACCCTCGCCCCAGCCCTGACGATTATAGCGCTATAACGTCCGCCATGACAACGACAGTGTATGAGAATCTCCGTAGACCCTCAGCCCATCCATGACGATTATAGCGCTATAACGCCCGCCATGACAACGACAGTGTATGAGAATCTCCGTAGACCCTCGCCCCAGCCCTGACGATTATAGCGCTATAACGCCCGCCATGACAACGACAGTGTATGAGAATCTCCGTAGACCCTCACCCCAGCCCTGACGATTATAGCGCTATAACGCCCGCCATGACAACAGCAGTATATGAGAATCTCCGTAGACCCTCGCCCCAGCCCTGACGATTATAGCGCTATAACGCCCGCCATGACAACGACAGTGTATGAGAATCTCCGTAGACCCTCAGCCCAGCCCTGACGATTATAGCGCTATAACGCCCGCCATGACAACGACAGTGTATCAGAATCTCCGTAGACCCTCAGCCCAGCCCTGACGATTATAGCGCTATAACGCCCGCCATGACAACCACAGTGTATGAGAATCTCCGTAGACCCTCGCCCCAGCCCTGACGATTATAGCGCTATAACGCCCGCCATGACAACCACAGTGTATGAGAATCTCCGTAGACCCTCGCCCCAGCCCTGACGATTATAGCGCTATAACGCCCGCCATAACAACGACAGTGTATGAGAATCTCCGTAGACCCTGACCCCAGCCCTGACGATTATAGCGCTATAACGCCCGCCATGACAACGACAGTGTATGAGAATCTCCGTAGACCCTCAGCCCAGCCCTGACGATTATAGAGCTATAACGCCCGCCATGACAACGACAGTGTATCAGAATCTCCGTAGACCCTCAGCCCAGCCCTGACGATTATAGCGCTATAACGCCCGCCATGACAACGACAGTGTATGAGAATCTCCGTAGACCCTCACCCCAGCCCTGATGATTATAGCGCTTTAACGCCCGCCATGACAACGACAGTGTATGAGAATCTCCGTAGACCCTCGCCCCAGCCCTGACGATTATAGCGCTATAACGTCCGCCATGACAACGACAGTGTATGAGAATCTCCGTAGACCCTCAGCCCATCCCTGACGATTATAGCGCTATAACGCCCGCCATGACAACGACAGTGTATGAGAATCTCCGTAGACCCTCGCCCCAGCCCTGACGATTATAGCGCTATAACGCCCGCCATGACAACGACAGTGTATGAGAATCTCCGTAGACCCTCACCCCAGCCCTGACGATTATAGCGCTATAACGCCCGCCATGACAACAGCAGTATATGAGAATCTCCGTAGACCCTAACCCCAGCCCCGACGATTATAGCGCTATAACGCCCGCCATGACAACGACAGTGTATGAGAATCTCCGTAGACCCTCGCCCCAGCCCTGACGATTATAGCGCTATAACGACCGCCATGACAACGACAGTGTATGAGAATCTCCGTAGACCCTCAGCCCAGCCCTGACGATTATAGCGCTATAACGCCCGCCATGACAACGACAGTGTATCAGAATCTCCGTAGACCCTCAGCCCAGCCCTGACGATTATAGCGCTATAACGCCCGCCATGACAACCACAGTGTATGAGAATCTCCGTAGACCCTCGCCCCAGCCCTGACGATTATAGCGCTATAACGCCCGCCATGACAACCACAGTGTATGAGAATCTCCGTAGACCCTCGCCCCAGCCCTGACGATTATAGCGCTATAACGCCCGCCATAACAACGACAATGTATGAGAATCTCCGTAGACCCTGACCCCAGCCCTGACGATTATAGCGCTATAACGCCCGCCATGACAACGACAGTGTATGAGAATCTCCGTAGACCCTCAGCCCAGCCCTGACGATTATAGCGCTATAACGCCCGCCATGACAACGACAGTGTATGAGAATCTCCGTAGACCCTCAGCCCAGCCCTGACGATTATAGCGCTATAACGCCCGCCATGACAACGACAGTGTATGAGAATCTCCGTAGACCCTCACCCCAGCCCTGATGATTATAGCGCTTTAACGCCCGCCATGACAACGACAGTGTATGAGAATCTCCGTAGACCCTCGCCCCAGCCCTGACGATTATAGCGCTATACGGTCCGCCATGACAACGAGAGTGTATGAGAATCTCCGTAGACCCTCAGCCCAGCCCTGACGATTATAGCGCTATAACGCCCGCCATGACAACGACAGTGTATGAGAATCTCCGTAGACCCTCAGCCCAGCCCTGACGATTATAGCGCTATAACGCCCGCCATGACAACCACAGTGTATGAGAATCTCCGTAGACCCTGACCCCAGGCGTGACGATTATAGCGCTATAACGCCCGCCATGACAACGACAGTGTATGAGAATCTCCGTAGACCCTCGCCCCAGCCCTGACGATTATAGCGCTATAACGCCCGCCATGACAACGACAGTGTATCAGAATCTCCGTAGACCCTCACCCCAGCCCTGACGATTATAGCGCTATAACGCCCGCCATGACAACGACAGTGTATGAGAATCTCCGTAGACCCTCAGCCCAGCCCTGACGATTATAGCGCTATAACGTCTGCCATGACAACGAGAGTGTATGAGAATCTCCGTAGACCCTCGCCCCAGCCCTGACGATTATAGCGCTATAACGCCCGCCATGACAACGACAGTGTATGAGAATCTCCGTAGACCCTCAGCCCAGCCCTGACGATTATAGCGCTATAACGCCCGCCATGACAACGACAGTGTATGAGAATCTCCGTAGACCCTCAGCCCAGCCCTGACGATTATAGCGCTATAACGCCCGCCATGACAACGACAGTGTATGAGAATCTCCGTAGACCCTCAGCCCATCCCTGACGATTATAGCGCTATAACGCCCGCCATGACAACGACAGTGTATGAGAATCTCCGTAGACCCTCAGCCCATCCCTGACGATTATAGCGCTATAACGCCCGCCATAACAACGACAGTGTATGAGAATCTCCGTAGACCCTCAGCCCAGCCCTGACGATTATAGCGCTATAACGCCCGCCATGACAACGACAGTGTATGAGAATCTCCGTAGACCCTCAGCCCATCCCTGACGATTATAGCGCTATAACGCCCGCCATGACAACGACAGTGTATGAGAATCTCAGCCCCACAAATATAACGCTACAATGCCCGCTACGACTATGACAATGCAAAGTTCAACATTAGATAGCAATGAATTATTGATACACACTCTTGTTTATACAGTATCATCCCTGCTTTATCCCCGGGCCAGCTAGGTGGGCGGGCAGGTGGACAGGTGGGTGGGCAGGCAGGTGGGCAGGTAGACAGACATGGTTGGCAGACAGATGGGCAGGGAGGTGGGCAGGCAGAGAGACAGGCATGGTGGGCGGGCGGGGAGAGGTGGGCAGGTTTATATAATACACTTACCAGCTCAAACTACCAGAATCCATCTTCCTCTGGTGTGAAAGTATCGATAAGGTGGCTAGCTGTGTTAGAATACCTGTGCTTACTGCAAGTTGTTCTCATATGCGCGGATTATAAGAACTCTCGCCTCGTTAAATATATAGCGGTGAGATGTCTCCCTGAATTCATCTCATAGATTCGGCTACAACCCCTGTAGTGTAAGAGAACCTTCAGAAAGTCTTAAAACTATCAAATCAGGACAAACATGGCACAAAGTACTACTAGGAAACCTCTGATACAGGGACATTGGTTGTTATAAATGAGCAATACCAGATCCGATTATAACAGTTCTCATAAAATATAAAATTGTTTGATTGCCTAGAATGGTCATGTAACATGTATCTACTTAGAACACTTTGGGGATATCCGTCAAATCTGGGCCTTGCGTATCGCTTCTGTATTCTTTTAGTCAAGGTTATTCTTACCACACACTAAAGGCAGGACCCTTCAGCTTAACCCCCTCCCAGAAAACACAAGTGAGCATTCGGTCGGCCACAGTCGACAGCCACGTCGATCACACCACCATGGATAGCATCAATTATACGCGCCTGGCCGTCACTTCCGGTCTGCCGCCTGGCAGTGTGTGTGTGTGGGGGGGGGGGGGGGGGGGGGGGTGGAGGGGTGGTAGCCCCTGGTTCGCTTTCCTGACGCGGGGTGGCGGTGTGAGCAAGACGAGAGGTGAATTGTGGGTAAATAATTGAGGGGGTTTCGGAGAGGAAGATGAACAGTGGCATGTTGATAATGTGTGTGGTGTAGAGAGTCACGTAAACCAGCAGAGATTTCAGAAACTGTCACGTGGTACCACTGCAGATATGTGTGTATAATGTGTGTGTGATGTAGGGTCTCGTGGACAGGCAAATATATGTGTGAGGTTTCAAGAACTATCAGATGGTACCATGGGAGATATGCGTGAAGATGTGAGTGTGACGTAGAGTCTTGTTATCAGGCGAATGTTGCAGACCAGAGATTCAGGAGACTGTAACATGGTACCACTGCAGATATACATGTGTGTATATGTGTGAGAATTAGGGTCTTCTGATTAGGCAAATGTCATGGAACGGAGATTTCTGGGACTGTCATATGGAACCAACTTAGATACATGCGCATATTCATGTAACCTATGATTAACAGTCACACATTGTAGACATGAAATGAAATACTCAAAAAGGACAAGTTGAGGGGGAAATTCTGGATGAATCAATCTGACAATTTAGGAGATGAAGAGAAACAATGCTCTGTGAGCTACTCTGTTAGCTGTACTGTGAACTGTACTGTGAGCTGTACTGTGAGCTGCTCTGTGAACTGCTCTGTGAGCTGTACTGTGAGCTGCTCTGTGAGCTGCTCTGTGAGCTGCTCTGTGAGCTGCTCTGCGAACTGCTCTGTGAGCTGCTCTGTGAACTGCTCTGCGGTTTAATGGTTTCTCCACTGTGAAACAAAGACCCAATACCGTCCACATTCAGGCTGGGAATTAAGTCGCGTCGAAGCCTCCCCTGGCCGTGGGTGGCTGCTGTGGATAAGACCTGCTCACCACGAATACCCCAGACGAAGCTTCACCACCGTAATTAGACTAATACCTCAACCAGGCCCAGTGAAAGGTAGTGTGATTGGAAAGTGTGGGCAACCAGGAAGCCAACACTTGAAAGGCTTGTGAATAAAAGATAGCTGGACGGATGGATAATGTCACGTCTCGGCTTTTACAAATAGTCGTCTTAGCCTCGTTAGACTTGTTGTTATAAAGGATGAATAATGTCACAGTCTCGGCTTTCACGAATAGCCGTCTCAGTCTTGTTAGACATGTTGTTATAAAGGATGAATAATGTCACAGTCTCGGCTTTCATGAATAGCCGTCTCAGTCTTGTTAGACATGTTGTTATAAAGGATGAATAATGTCACAGTCTCGGCTTTCATGAATAGCCGTCTTAGATTCGTTAGACATGTTGTTATAAAGGATGGATAATGTCACGTCTCAGCTTTCATAAATAGCCACCTCAGTTTTGTTAGACTTGTTGTTATAAAGCAGTCAGTGACATTCACTTTGCCGAGAAGCTCAGTTTATTGAGCCGCTCCGAGGTTACATCTTCCTGTAGTCCTGAAGCTGTCGATTAGTTCCAGTGGCAGTGAAGGAACCAGTCCTTAGAGAGGTTTCGGTTCAGGGCCTGCGTAGACTCTATGTGGGGCTGTGGGGCTGACATCTGGGATGTACTTTGACAGGAGGCTAGTGTAGGCTCTCACATGTGCCTGTTCCCATGTCTCCAGAGACCTGGTAAATAAACTTGCATTTCTTTTAAATAACTACATTGCAGTTAACTACATCAATGTTGAGTGCACTGACACAACTAGATGGAACTTGCGGACTAGAGAGACGGAGGGGCTGGGCAGTCAGGGCAGGTGTCAGGGCGAGTGTCAGGGCACAGGGCGGGTGTCAGGGCAGATGTTGGGGCACAGGGCGGGTGTCAGAGCGGGTGTCAGGGCGGGTGTCAGGGCGGGTGTCAGGCTGGGAGTCTGCTGAGTATCAGGCCTCAGACACACAGGCGTGTTCTGCGTCTGTCGGGTCCCTAATGGAGTGTCAGGGCAGGTGTCAGGGCGGGTGTCAGGGCGGGTGTCAGGGCAGGTGTCAAGGCGGGTGTCAGGGCAGGTGTCAGGCTGGGAGTCCGCTGAGTATCAGGCCTCGGACACACAAGTGTGTTCTGCGTCTGTCGGGTCCCTAATGGAGAGTGTCCCTAATGGGGTGTCAGGGCGGGTGTCAGGGCAGGTGTCAGGTCGGGTGTCAGGTCGGGTGTCAGGGCGGGTGTCAGGCTGGGAGTCCACTGAGTATGAGGCCTCAGACACACACACAGAGTGCTGTCGCATGTTCGGCGTCTGTCGGGTCCCTAATGGAGAGACAAGAGGCTGACATCCACGTCAGGGGTCGCCACCGGAGGGCGCCGCTAGAGGTCACCGCTAGAGGTCACCGCTAGAGGTCAGGGTAAGGGGGCAGTGCTGAGGTGAATTCAGAGATAACAGCTTGCCATTCTTGCATGGAAATGCTTGATTTCATTCTCAGTGTATAAGATGCTTTCTCCTTGTGTAAAACAAAAATGATATACATTGAGCCTCATTCATGAAAACAAAACAGTGCTGTCAACCTCCCCACACACACCCTTAGTCCCACACGCCACGACAGACTTTCCTGTGCTACCGAATTCCACATGATCTAAAAGATGACTTGACGAGGCCCTGTAAGTGTTCAGATGCTTACCGCGTAATTGTGATAGTCTTTCACCCAGGACTTGTTTCTCCATTACTATATAACCTTCAAATATTGATAAAAATGATGATTTGTTGATCCCCAATCCTTGAGGTAGCCATGTCCACCCTTATCAGTAACTTCAACAATGTTTTCTGCATGGATCTAAACTTTGATCTGATTGGTCTAGACTGCGTCACGTGGTCAACCTTGGTATAAAAATGTCTTGGCATGAGACCTGAAGTAACTACACCCCCAGCAGTGGTCACGATTGAGTATAAACTAATAGAAGGAAGAATCGCCACAGTACCCTCTCTAAACCCTCCCCAGCGTGCAGACACACCAGTCCCAACACTATGCCTGCGGGCGAGCTGCTCAGAATGTGCCGAGTCATTGCCGAGTGGTTCATGCTCTGGGCATGGGGCATCATGTCTACTATGGCTGTGTCTGTCTGCTCTGGGCACGGGGCATCACGTCTATTATGGCTGTGTCTGTCTGCTCTGGGCATGGGGCATCACATCTACTATGGCTGTGTCTGTCTGCTCTGGGCATGGGGCATCACATCTACTATGGCTGTGTCTGTCTGCTCTGGGCATGGGGCATCACATCTACTATGGCTGTGTCTGTCTGCTCTAAACATGGGGCATCACGTCTATTATGGCTGTGTCTGTCTGTTCTGGGCATGGGGCATCACATCTACTATGGCTGTGTCTGTCTGCTCTAAACATGGGGCATCACGTCTATTATGGCTGTGTCTGTCTGTTCTGGGCATGGAGCATCACGTCTATTATGGCTGTGACTGTCTGCTCTGGGCATGGGGCATCACGTCTATTATGGCTGTGTCTGTCTGTTCTGGGCATGGGGCATCACGTCTACTATGGCTGTGTGTGTCTGCTCTAAACATGGGGCATCACGTCTATTATGGCTGAACCTGTCTGCTCTGGGCACGGGGCATCACGTCTATTATGGCTGTGTCTGTCTGCTCTGGGCACGGGGCATCACGTCTACTATGGCTGTGTCTGTCTGCTCTGGGCACGGGGCATCACGTCTATTATGGCTGTCTCTACTCTGGGCACGGGGCATCACGTCTACTATGGCTGTGTCCGTCTGCTCTGGGCACGGGGCATCACGTCTATTATGGCTGTACCTCTCTGTTCTGGGCATGGGGCATCACGTCTATTATGGCTGTGTCTGTCTGCTCTGGGCATGGGGCATCACGTCTATTATATGTGTATCTTCTCTGTCTGATTGGGCTTTCCTATGTCAGCCAAATGCTGGTTTTGTTCGGTGGAGTACAATCTTTCTAGAAAAAAATTTCAGCCAAAGAAAACACGGGATCTAGGTCACATGACCACACACAACCAACCATGGTCAAGCTCTGCAACTCACCGGCAAATTTCCGCGCGAAATTCGCCGAATTCCGCGCTCAAACCGGTCACCTACTCGCTAGTCGCGAAGCAGCCTTGTCATACACCATCACGTCTATTATGGCTGTGCCTGTCTGCTCTGGGCACGGGGCATCACGTCTATTATGGATGTGCCTGTCTGCTCTGGGCACGGGGCATCACGTCTATTATGGCTGTGTCTGTCTGCTCTGGGCACGGGGCATCACGTCTATTATGGCTGTGTCTGTCTGCTCTGGGCGTGGGGCATCACGTCTACTATGGCTGTGTCTGTCTGTTCTGGGCATGGGACATCATGTCTATTATGGCTGTGTCTGTCTGCTCTGGGCACGGGACATCACGTCTGTTATGGCTGTGCCTGTCTGTTCTGGGCACGGGGCATCACGTCTACTATTGCTGTGTCTGTTTGCTCTGGGCATGGGGCATCACGTCTGTTATGGCTGTGTGTGTCTGTTCGGGGCATGGGGCATCACGTCTATTATGGATGTGCCTGTCTGTTCTGGGCATGGGGCATCACGTCTACTATGGCTGTGTCTGTCTGTTCTGGGCATGGGGCATCTTTTATGGCTGTGCCTCAGGCCCAGTGCTACTTTAAGCATTGGACATCGCTCCTATCTAACTGTGCCTCAGTCCCGTAGCTGGTCAGATCTGAACATCAAGCCCATTATAAGTTATACTTGGTGAATCAGGCTTATTATGACTGGACTCACTGCCGACTCAGACTGCAGACGTTGATGGAGGTAAAACCACGTCCAAACCGCCTCCCGAGTGAACCCGGCCGGGGTTTAATAAGGACTATGTCACCACCACCCCCCCCCACGTAACCTCTAATGGCCAGGCCGGGGTTTAATGAGGACCATGTCACCACCCCCCCCCCCCCCCACGTAACCTCTAATGGCCAGGCCGCGGTTTAATAAGGACTGTGTCACCACCACCCCCCAGATAACCTCTAATGGCCAGGCCGGGGTTTAATAAGGACTATGTCACCACCACCCCCCAGGTAACCTCTAATGGCCAGGCCGGGGTTTAATAAGGACTATGTCACCACCACCCCCCAGGTAACCTCTAATGGCCAGGCCGGGGTTTAATAGGGACTATGTCACCACCACCCCCCAGGTAACCTCTAATGGCCAGGCCGGGGTTTAATAAGGGTAACAGCAGAAATATCCGGAGGCTGCTAGACTAAGACTACTGTGTTCAGAAGAGACTGGCTGAAAATGAACAAGATGTTCAGTGGAAAGCCACAGGATTTTATTGAAGGAATTATAACCCCTTAACCATGTACATGTACAATAAGTGTGGTTTCCATAAGGCTGGGGCAGTCTTGAAATGATGGCCAGTTGCCACTCAACATCATCTTGCCCACCACCCGACTTTTGGATCTCTGTCCCATTCCTCATTGACAAAGTGGACCTAATTTGACTTTTCTGGGTGGCGTGTTTTATCACAGCGCGGTGCCGATGACCTGTACGTGCTGTACATTGGGCTGATGGTTACGGTACATGTGTGAGTGGTAAACGTCCGCCCGTGGAGACTGCCTGAAGCAGGCGGCGCCCGACCACTCCGGGTCAACCTCAGTCTCCAGTCTCGTTTCTCGTCTCGCCCCGCCTCACGTGACCGTGATTATGTAAATTACCGCGTTCCGCCTCCATAAACAAGGCGCCACCTGCCGCCACAACCAGGCAGCTTCCGCTGGGCGATATTAGGGGAAATTTGCATGTGCCTAGTGAGCGATATTAGGAGGAGTGTGTGTGACCGGGCACGGGCTGCGGGGCCCGGTTACAATGTGTCTGTGGATGATGCTGAGGGGGCTTGATTGGACGCCGGAGACTGGGATAGTAGGGTGGAGTAGGAGATTCAAAATGGCGCTGATGTGAAGGTCGCTGGTGTCTCTGCGCATGAGCAGACCTGTAATTACAAACAAGATGGCGGCCGTCAGGCGGGGGTCACGTGGGACGGGTGGGCGCGCAGTGCAGCATGGGATTACATATTAGCCTGGGGGCCGAGATTTACCCCCAGTTAATCTGTGTTAAATAGAGTGGCCGTAAATCCAGGAGGCTCTCACGTCACCACTGACACTCATCGTTACTGTATACCCTGTACTGCACCCTATGACGTACAGGGTTATACGGAACAGTGTAGACGTATATATCCTGTACGGCACTCTATGACGTATACGGTTATACGGAACAGTGTAGACGTATATACCCTGTACGGCACTCTATGACGTACACGGTTATACGGGAACAGTGTAGACGTATATACCCTGTACGGCACTCTATGACGTACACGGTTATACGGAACAGTGTAGACGTATATACCCTGTACGGCACCCTATGACGTACAGGGATATACGGAACAGTGTAGACGTATATACCCTGTACGCCACCCTATGACGTACACGGTTATACGGGAACAGTGTAGACGTATATATCCTGTACGCCACCCTATGACGTACAGGGTTATACGGAAACAGTGTAGACGTATATATCCTGTACGGCACCCTATGACGTACAGGGTTATACGGAACAGTGTAGACGTATATACCCTGTACGGCACCCTATGACGTACAAAGTTATACGGGAACAGTGTAGACGTATATATCCTGTACGGCACCCTATGACGTACAGGGTTATACGGAACAGTGTAGACGTATATATCCTTACGGCACCCTATGACGTACAGGGTAATACGGAACAGTGTAGACGTATATACCCTGTACGGCACCCTATGGAGCAGTGTAGACGTATATATCCTGTACGGCACCCTATGACGTACACAGTTATACGGGAACAGTGTAGACGTATATATATATCCTGTACGGCACCCTATGACGTTCACCGTTATACAGAACATGTCTAAAACATCGGGAGAGTGTAGATTTCACATCGACATAGTTTCTATTTGTCTGCTTTCCATTTCACCATAAACTCCACTTTTTTAATTTCACTTCATAAAGTCATTTTTGTAGTGTTGTATAACCAGGATGAAGCTAATTGGGCCTCATTCACACAATAAAACAGTAGTTTGAACCTTTTACCATCGATTCTCAACCTCCCCGTATACCCTCAGCCCCACGCCGTGCCCGACACCGACGTGTTTTCCACATTTTCTTGGTCTCGCTGAGGCAGCAAATTACCAATAAAAAAAATAGTTCCCCTTTTTTCTAACCCGAGCTGACATCCCTGTATTACGGGGAACATATAGTAATTATGAATATTGAAGAAAGCCAAACGTATCAATAATGAAAATGAATAAATTTAAGCTTAATAACAAAAAAAAAAATCAAACAAATAAAGGACCAATAAAGAATTACCAGCGAGAAATGAAACAATTAGTATGATCATTAATAGAATGAATACTATTATTCCCACATACTATAACCATGGGTTGTTCCATTTATCTATTATGATGTTAATTGATATAACTTTTATCTAACACTACCCACATCGGTTGACGTTTCTATCGTGTTGGTGTAGGATCATAAAGTACCCCGTAACGCGGTGACTTTATTGGTACAGACAGTTCCCCGGCCGCTCTCTCTGAGCTCCGTAAGGGCAGAACCAGAGCCGTTTCTACTCCGAAAACCCCATTCCTTATTCATACCCCTTAATCTAGTGTCGGCGGTAATCACGTTTGACGTTTGGCATTGGTATCAAAGGGGCAGAACGGCGACTGACTATCGGGGAATGCATATTTCAGACTGAGGGGAGACATATCTAGTTTCATGCGCACAGTCAAAATAAATACAATCTGAGATATTGTCAGGATGGATTAAGGCCCGGCGTCCGCCGACTACGACAGCAGTGTAGGTCCTCCCGATACGCCACAGTGCACAATGTCAACAAAACAGATCTTACACAAACCTCTATATGTGCATCTAGACTAGGGCATCGGCGTGCATCGTAATCGGGTTTTAGAGACATTTTGTACATCGTGAGGCCTATCGAGATGATGTGGAGCTCAGTGAATACGGGACCCGACTCAGAATCCCATTTGGGCCGATTAAGTTGCCGGATTGATATCGGTGACAATCTGTTTATTGTGTAGGCCTACGCTACACTTACCCGGTTCCACTGTGCGTTATACATGTACATAGCTGTACGGATCATCAAGTAGCTATTTACGGCAATCTCTTGTTATTTGATAACGTTTGGTCTGATTTCCTTTTATCGTACAGCTTAAAGACATATCGGACAATACGCCTTGAAAAAATGAAAAGTAATTCCCATTTCTCCAAGTGTTTTGGAACACATAGCTAATTTTTAAAAATGTGAATCACCATGCTAATTTTTTTAGAGATCAATATCATTATAATAGAATCTATATATACACAAAAACGGACATCTATAGTAAACCCTATGTTATTTTCTTCAAACTTTTGCCGAAGGTAGCGAATGTGATGTTACAAATTTAAGAACTAAAACATATAATAGGTCACTGCACTTGTTCTTTAGAGATTGAATAAAACAATATTTCACCTATAGGGATTGCGTAAATTGAAAAAACCCTGTTTAATGTTCTCAAATTGGCATTAGAGTTGATTACAATGATTATCCAGTTTTCATTGGTAGAGTGAAGACATACCCGGCGTGTATATCTGTTGATGTTTACTCACTCCATATTTGAGAGTCCGTGAGTTTATAAACATTAACAGATACACGCCCAGACTGGTTTCCTCATTAACTGTGCTTTACGTCGTGAATAATGACAGGGCACGGACATCAGTCTGTGTTAAAGGAAGCGCGTGACTCGAGTCGCCGCCTGTCGGCAACCACGAGAACTAAACGCTGTTTACCTTTTACGACCGTCAAAACAAATGACCCAAGTTGGCCAATATAAAAGTACGCCGTTGTCATTCTTATATTCTTAACGTGATACCACCGAAATACAGAATATTCTAGTCGCATATATTGAGAACATAGCGATATAACATGGAAAATCGATGAGATATCCCCTAAATAAGGCAGACCAAGTTTGGCCGACAGGGAACTCCCACCAGGGGATTCCCTGAATGACGTCACGGTCAGCCTCACTCTGAGCGTGAGGCGGGAAATCCCAAAAGGCGACAACGTGAGAGATTGATGGGAAACTCCACTGTACGATGACCGTCGTGTGCGAACACTGCGTCTCAAACGGCGTCTACGGCGTCAATAAGGTAAATAAGATCGTGAGAACTCTGCGTTCCCGCGTTGTGAAACTCCCACCCCCCGCCCGCGTCCCCGCACGTGGAAAACGCCATGTCAACACCGCCTCCACTTGTAAACATCGGCGAGCCCGGCCAGGTATCGGGATACAAGTTTCTCAATATCACCGTCAATGGATGCCGGTCATTCATCCATCCTGTCTTTATCACACACCCGAAAATATTACACCGTGAATAGACGTAGAAGCAGGTTGAGGCGATCGGCGGTCGCCGCGTACAAAGTGTCATAGTAGTTAATCCGTCTGCTTAAACGACAAGAGTATAGGGTGGCCTTGGAGCACAGGATAAATTACTCTTTAATTTTAATAGGCCACTTAAAAAACCTTGTTTCTCATCACCTCGCGCATCAGCAAAAACGTTTTTGGAAGTTGTTTTGTATTTTCTTTATAAGATGAACCTTGATAGAGATCATAAATGGTACCGGTATGTCTATTTGGTATCAAATCAAAGCTCCTGATGTCAGGGATGCATTCAATGTGGTACTATGTGTATCTATGCATATCTATGCATTCCCCAAACCGTGGTATTCACTTCTCTCCTCATACCATTCAGTTTAATACACCGGACATATGTGAATATACCTAGATTGATGATTTAGGGACAAAGGGGTCACTTGTGTGTAAGATAATAGTTTCAGAGTGAGAGTGCAAGATAGGACCTAGATAAAGTACCCGTTATGTCTGAAGCCAATTTCATGATACTTCAAAAGCCATCTCTGATCCTGCAAAAAAAAAAAAAAAAAAAATCGCCCTCGTCATATTTTCATGGCTTGGTGATGAGAAACAAGTTTTTTTGAGTGGCCTTAAGTAGCAGAGGGAAAGAAGAAGAGACTCTGAGAGAAGTACTAAACTGAAACGAGTGATTCTGCCGAGTATCAGCCTGTGATTGATACCACGTGGGGAGATGCGGGTGCTCGGACTAGATACATGGATACCTTATCGCGCGTATTACACTCAGATAACCGCGAGAGGCGGGACGTGGAACCAGGACAGGATTAATCAAGAGACAGCGTCCTCGTTTCTTATCTGTGGCTTATCTGTTGAATAAAAAGCAGCACACTTATGAATGGGAATTGTATTTTTAATCTTTATTTATTCTATTTTTATTTCTTCTTTTTTTTTGTGTGGGCGCGGGGGGCATTCATGTGCCAGGCTTGCTGCGTCTACCAGAGACCTTCATTTCTATCTCAGTGACAGTAATTCCTCACACCCCCCCCCCCCCCCCTCCCCGCCAGTATCTTCCTGTGCGTACGTACTTCACTGTTTCTAGATGGGCAGAGATCGGCGTTGTAAGAAGCCCTTAGTATTCACTCTGGTAGATCTGACGGCCTATGATTGTAGTGTTGCACACATTAGCCTCAGGTCATTAAACATGTTGAACTTATTGTAACTCCGAATCACTCGATAAGAACTTTAATATTCTGTTCCTGTTTGCGTTGTAATGTAAAGGTTGCAGTATCGGTGAGTGTCACCCTCGTAGGGCGGGTAGTTCAGGCAGCGCTCACGAGGTGGCAGCACTGAGTACATGTCTCTGTACTAACAGATAGTGACGGGACCCGCTCCCAGGTGGGGCTGCGTTACGCTCCAGGGTTTACTCCAGTGTTTGTTAGAGATGGCCGCTTTCCACTCTACCATGGACATCAACATTTACATGTACAGCATGGAAAATCACTCCGTCATTTTGTATGTCTTTAATATGCAACGTCCTATTAGCATTGACATATTTTCTATGTTTTTTGTCTCTCTTTGGCAGCAACTATATTTATCTGTTGACTCCAACTGATAATCTTTTTTCATGACCCCAACTGACATCTCTGTAACATGATAACTGTATAATAAAATGTATTTGACTGTACATGTTACTAATGTTCACCTTTGGTTGTTTTCAGGTAAGTACCACATCAGACATTCACACATACCCAGGTCAGGTAAGGTGGAGTTTTATATTACACACAAATCAAGGTCAGGTAAGGTGGTGGCATGTGTTCTAAATCCGTAAATAATCAAGGTCATTTGTACATCAATGATTTTAACGACTGAATGATTGATCTGGGGACACACCAAGTGAGAAGCGATGCACTTGGTTGCCAACCGTCGGGAAAAAATCATGGAAAAGTCAAGGTTTTTTCAAGTTTAATAAATTGTCAGTAAATTTGGAAAGTTTTTAGGGAAAACTGAAATGGATGACAAGGATGCTTGTAACGTTGCATAACAAAATATTTTCGCGTTTTATTTGTAGAGAACAGTTGAATTTGTCAGAGAGAGCTGGCTCTATGCCCTTCACAAACACCAGTCGGACCTTATACTAGTTGTGGTATTCTTACATTTACTGAAGGAAGTCATAACACAGGGCACACACACTAAATAACCTATTCTTTAATTCTGATTTTAAGAAAACATAAGAAATACAACATATCTTTATCTACGCATGTATCTTCTAGGTGTAAATGATAACCTACGTTATAGTTGAATTACGATAGAAATAAGCCCTGTAGCTATCCACGTTACTGTAAGAAAGGCTTAGCAGAGTTGAGGACTGATAGAGATTGACTAGAGGTTCATCTGAAACCACAGAAAACCCTGAAGAGAGAACTCTAACTAGAAACTGTCATGGCGGACCCTGCTGCCACCTAGAGGGGGATTATGAAACTAGAGCGTGCTGAGAGTATCTTCAAGCCTTAGACTCTACGGTCTAACCCTAGTGTATGTATAATCATGTACATGTATAGGCCTGATATTAAGAAGGAAATTGAAGAGTGTTTGGTCTGTGTCCTCGTTCGCCATCGAGTTTGGAGGGGCTCAGTAATATGAACGAGGCGACAGCCGAGTGAATATTCTGAAGCACACCAAACGAGATGGTGAATAGGGACTCAGACCAAGCACGAATATGTTTCTGATTTTATCTTAGCCTGGAAATATTCATCTCTTAATCACCCGTTGAGAACGAGTTACCTTTCTCGTAAGCCTGTTGAGAACGAGTTTGTAGTGCTAAGCCTATGAACGTTTATACCAGGCTAAGATTAATATATATATATGAAGCCATATCACGTTCTGAACACTCACTAACGTCATAAAGCAACTAAAACTGAAATTAATCATTAAAATGAGTTCAAGCTTTACTGCAGCTTTCAGCTGAGGTCAGAAACCCACTGAAAATAGTTATACATACTTTAAGGCCCTGGTTCTATCAGCTGAGGTCAGAAACTCACTGACTATAGTTATGCATACTTTAAGGCCCTGGTTCTATCAGCTGAGGTCAGAAACCCACTGACTATAGTTATACATACTTTAAGGCCCTGGTTCTAT
This sequence comes from Alentia gelatinosa, assembly GCA_950022655.1. Classification (NCBI taxonomy): domain Eukaryota; kingdom Metazoa; phylum Annelida; class Polychaeta; order Phyllodocida; family Polynoidae; genus Alentia; species Alentia gelatinosa. The sequence goes on from OX465582.1 coordinate 903,509, forward strand.
CAGCTGAGATCAGAAACTCACTGACTATAGTTATACATACTTTAAGGCCCTGGTTCTATTAGCTGAGATCAGAAACTCACTGACTATAGTTATACATACTTTAAGGCCCTGGTTCTATTAGCTGAGGTCAGAAACCCACTGACTATAGTTATACATACTTTAAAGCCCTGGTTCTATCAGCTGAGATCAGAAACTCACTGACTATAGCTATACATACCTTTATGCCCTGGTTCTATCCCAGAATCCCACTCGTGTTGAGCCTCGTGCTGCCCCCAGGTAAACGCCCTCTGGTGGGCCTGGTGCCGGGAAGGTAGGAGAGTGACCCACTGAGGAACACGTAGAGCAGCTCACAGTGCAGCTCTGTGAGCAGCTTATAGAAAACCCACAGTGCAGCTCACACAACTTACAGAAAACCCCACAATGCAGCTCACACAACAACTTATAGAAAACCCCACAGTGCAGCTCACACAACAACTTATAGAAAACCCCACAGTACAGCTCACACAACAACTCATATAGCAGTGAGCAGTGCAGCTCACAGAATAACTCACAGAGCAGCTCACAGTACACCTCACAGCAGTTCATCGGGCAGATCAGCTCACTGAGGACTACACAGCTGTACATAGTACTCACAGAGCAGGTCATATCACAACCCTCCACACAGTTCACAGAGCAGCTCAGAAAACATCACACTGAGCAGCTCACAGAGCAGCTCACAGCTGACTGCTACTGGCCGGGTCGTGTCGTACTACTGACACCAATCTGACGGCACGGTGAGTATGAGCCGACTCACGACTCACTCTCACCTGCACAGAACAGCTCACAGAGCAGCTCACAGAGCAGCTCACACAAAGGGCTGAAACATGCTCCCCTGTAGAGGGTGCTCACCTGAGACTTACACCTCTCACTGATGGAGATACACCTGTGTTCTGATGAACCTCAGAGTTGTGCCGCTATGAAGAGGGAGGAGGCTGTACGTGGAGTGAACTGCTCGGAGCCGCTCGGAGCTGCTCGGGGCGTCACTATCTCTACTCTGTACCTGGATATACCTGCCCTATATAATACTCCAGGGTAAATCCGGGTTTACTCTCATACACCGTGAAAGGATTACCTGTCAACCTCCGGGATTATTGTTATACTTCTACAGGATTAGAAGATGAACCCAGGTCTAGGGGAGATTTACTCTTCACCTCCTGATAGAGTAAGATAGTGTGAGTCTGACTTTACCTGACCTGGTTTGAACCTGTCCGCCGCCCGCCTCTCAGACAGCCGGGATTACCACCAGGCGAGCCGCTGTATGTGCCTCAACAACACTTTACGGTGATTCGTGTTGGAGTTCACGGGGCAAACCCCGCCTCTCAGACAGCCGGGATTACCACCAGGCAAGTCGCTGTACGTACCTCAACAACACTTCACTGTGATTCGTGTTGGAAGTCACGCAGCAAACCCAGCCTCGCTGTGGATTATTACCTTGACCGTCCTGCCCTCGTGTGATACAGTGGACACTGTGTGCTAAGCTGGGTTTCCATTGGCTGACTTTGGCCACTAATAGATTAATTGGTAAACTCGGACCGATTTTATGACACTCTTACGATAATATTGGTCTATAATAACTTCCTACACAGAGACTTGTTGACTGAATCCCGTACAGACAATGAGACAATCTGACACCTCTGACCATAAAATACATGAACCATAAAGTCAAACCTGGTTGACTTTCCCACTGAAGAAAATGGGTCACAGCTCCAAAAATCAGTCAGTAGGCAAGAAGTCGGTGAGTGGAAATTGACTACCAGAAGTTTATCAGGGTCTCGATCAACTGTAGACTTTTTGGGGGCCCGATTATAAACCAATTTCTCATAAGAAGGGGAACAGAAATCGTTGAGATTTTTGTTGGCCGATGAAAACTGTTGCACTGGGCTGGGTGTGTCTGGGCGGGGCGTGTCTGGGCTGGGCTTGTGGGACATGAAGAGCGGCGGGAGCGGCGTGCTGGGGGTCCCGGGGCGGCTGCAGCCTGGCGACACGTGAGCACTGTGTCTTCCTCTTCTACCTGCACGTCCTGGTGCGGGAGGCGGAGCAGGAGCAGCGAGCAGCTCTCTGTCTGCAGGAGCGACTCGCCAACCTCCACACCAGATACCACAGGGTAGGACTCTTTATCTCTCTTATAGGGCATGTCATATATGAGGTATTCTGTATCCCCGTTTCATCAGGCATATCATACTTAAGTATATAGGAGGTATGCTATGTCCCTTTTCATAGGGCATATTATATATAAATATATATGAGGTATTCCATATTCTGTTTAATAGGGTATATCATATATAAGTATATATGAGGTATTCGATATCCCCTTTTCATAGGGCATATCATATACAAGTATATAAGAGGTATTCCATATTCCAATAATAATGTATCACAATTCTCTAAATCAGTGACCCCGATGTTTCAGTCCGATGTGTGTATGAGAGGAATAAATCACTTACATGTAAAGACAGAGTACACAAAGCCTGGAGCTTGAGAAGAAATTAGGAGTTGTACATGTGGAAGTCCCCGCCAACATGTTGAAACTATTCACAGTGCAGCTAGGAGGTTAACTCAAGGTCTATCAGAGATTTACAATGCACCTCCTGATACAGGTAAGATAACGTGAGCAGATTCTGTACTCACCTGACCTGGTTTGAACTTGTCCGCTACCCGCCTCTCAGACAACCGGGATTATCACCAGGCGAGTTGCTGTACACGCCTCAACAACACTTTACTATGATTCGTGTAGGAGCTCGCGCGGCAAACCCTGCCTCTCAGACAGCCGGGATTACCACCAGGCGAGTCGCTGTACGTACCTTAACAACCCTTTACTGTGATTCGTGTTGGAAGTCACGCGGCTGACCCCGTCTCGCTGTGGATTATTACCTTGACCGTCTGCCCCTCATGTGATACAGTGGACACTGTGTGCTAAGCCGGGTCTCCATTGGCTGACTTTGGCCACTGATAGATTAATTAGTAAACTCTGACCGATTTTTTGACACTCTTACGATAATATTGGTCCATAATAACTCCCCACACAGGCACCTGTTGACTGATTCCGGTACTGACAATGAGACCATCTGCCACCTCTGGTGATAAAATACTTGAATGATAAAGTCAAACCTGGTTGACTTTCCCACTGAAGAAATGGGTCATGGCTCCAAAAATCAGTCAGTAGGCAAGAAGTCAGTGAGTGGAAATAGACTACCAAGTTATTAGGGTCTATGACCAGATTAATTTGGGGCCCGATTACAAACCGATTTCTTATAAGAAGGGGAACAAAAATCGTTGAGATTTTTGTCAGCCGATGAAGACTGCACTCTAGGGTGGTGCGTGTCCATGCTAAGGGCATGAGCGTTGGGAGCGGCGTGCTGGGGGTCCCGAGGCGGCTGCAGCCTGGCGACACGTGAGCACTGTGTCTTCCTCTTCTACCTGCACGTCCTGGTGCGGGAGGCGGAGCAGGAGCAGCGAGCAGCTCTCTGTCTGCAGGAGCGACTCGCCAACCTCCACACCAGATACCACAAGGTAGGACTCTTACCTCTCTTATAGAAGTATCATATCACCACACTCTTACCTCTCTCATAGAAGTATCATTATACCACAGGGTAAGGAATTGCATATTAGGTGGGCATAGCATACAGAAGTATATCTGAGGTACCCTATATCCTATTTCATAGGGCATATCATATATGAATATATATGAGGTATGCTATATCCCCTGCATCAGGCATCACATATAAGTGTATATGAGGTACCGTGCGCCATTTCTGTTTATCTCTGTTTCATAGGGCATATCATGTAATATATGAAGTATTCTGTATCCCCGTTTATTAGGGCATATCATATATAAATATAAATGAGGTATTCTGTATCCCCGTTTCATCAGGCATATCATACAGAAGTATATATGAGGTATTCCATATCCCCGTTTCATCAAGCATATCACATAGAAGTGTATATGAGGTACCTCTGTGTCATAGGGCATATCATATATGAATATATATGAGGTATTACATATCTCCGTTTCATAGGGCATATCATACAGTAGTATATATGAGGTATCACATATCCCGGTTTCATAGGGCATATACATGAGGTATTCTATATCCCCTATTCATAGGGTATATCATATATAAATATATATCAGGTATTCCATATCCCAATAATAAAATCCCAATCATAATTCTCTGAAGCAGTGACTCCGATGTTTCAGTCCGATGTGTGTATGAGAGGAATAAATCACTTACATGTGAAGACAGAGCACACAAAGCCTGGAGCTCGTGAAGACAGTAAGAGTTGTACATGTGGAAGTCCCTGCCAACATGTTGAAACTATTCACAGCACAGCTTTGAATCATAAGCTCTGCAGTCAGTAGTGGGTCGAATGTGATCTGTGTAGGTGAGCACGTATAAACACATTCGCCACACTTTGTCTGATTTTAACCCTTGTGTGGTTTGTTTTCACATTTCACGTCTGGTTATCCATTGCAGGTCCTTTCTAGACTTTCTCAAGGTTCAGCTTTTTCTCACTGCTTTTACACCACAAGAGTGATGATCGAATCTATGCCATGAATTTAGTTAAAAATCTCACCCTACATATTTACTAAGGTGAGAGTTCTTTTAGTTCCTATCTCAGGTGGTAGATGGCATCTCCGGGGTAGAACATATCCTGGTGTATTACGCACTACAGACAGTGTGACGTATGTATTTATACGTCCTCTCCTACACAAACTACCAAAACAAACAAACACAGATTACAGTTTCTGAATCACATACGGCCCACTGCTTACTACTGACAGTGTGACGTATGTATTTATACGTACTCTCCTACACAGATTACAGTTTCTGAATCACATACGGCCCACTGCTTACTACTGACAGTGTGACGTATGTATTTTTACGTACTCTCCTACACAGATTACAGTTTCTGAATCACATACGGCCCACTGTTTACTACTGACAGTGTGACGTATGTATATATACGTCCTCTCCTACACAGATGCCAGTTTCTGAATCACATACGGCCCACTACTTACTACTGACAGTGTGACGTATGTGTTTATACGTACTCTCCTACACAGATTACAGTTTCTGAATCACAAGGAGGCTGATTGTGAATGGTCACAGTTCCTCAGCAGCCATACCAAGTCTGCCCTCACCGTCAACATTTAATCGATCTCTGATCAGATCACGCCACTCTCCAAGCACATTCCTCATGCCACCAGGATCTCTGCTGGGAGAGTGGTGACCCCCGATCACGTGACACACAACCCACCAATCAGTGCTCCGTTTGTTGGGCGCACTTCACGCCTGCCACTCGCCACAATGAAAGAAGCGATCTCATTGGCTGGTTGTATGGAGGCCTCTGATTGGCCGGCTTGCAGGTCGTGCTACCTGGTGGGGGCGTATGACAACTAAAACAGATGGCTGTCGGTAGGTGGCGCTGAGGGCGGAGGCGTGGGCAGACCGATAGGGGGCGTGTAGGTAGGTGCCCGTCAATGGCGACGAGATGAAATAAGAAAATAGACCGCGACTTGCTCCACCTGATGACAGGCTACAGACGGGAGGGTCAGTCAGTGGTAAAGGTGGGAGGAGGAGGAGGCAGCAGTCTGTAACTTTGTGAGTCATATCCACTTTGGTACTTTGTAGTGTAGTTTCAAGGCCCGTATCGTGTTGCAATGCCTATGGCACCAATATCTGAAATAAGGATCATGTTTCTTGTGTCGTGTTTGATTGAGGTGGGATGTGTCGTTTTAGGCCTTTCCGACGGCCATGTAGGCGCACCGCTCTCATGAAATCTCACTGGCCCTAAGCCACTTTCTTTAATGATTAGAGTTCTCGCCTTATGCAGTGAGAAATCTATAGTCCTGATCGTTTTACGAGTTATAAAAAACACTAGTTTGTTGTTCCATATGAAAACGTTGAGTACTGTAGTGGGCAACACAATGAGGTGCTAGCGCATGGGCTCGTATATTACTACGCTCGTATATTACTAGTCGGAGCATACTTCCGTTTGTATCTGATACAGTCAATGTTGAGTATTTATCCAATAGCGCCATACTCTCTGGGTGGTAGCATCAAGAGGTTCATTATGAGAAAATGCTCATTGCAGAACTGCTAATTATATAAGATCATCACACAGTCACTCATTACAGAGCATCTCATTGGGGAACTGTTCATCACAGCCACTCATTACAGAGCATCTCATTGGGGAACTGCTCACACACCCACTCATTACAGAGCATCTTACCGGGGAACTGCTCACTCAGCCACTCATTACAGATAATCTCATTGGGAAACTGCTCATCACAGCCGCTCATTACAGAACCACTCATTACAGAGTCACTCACCACAGAGTCACTCATTACAGAGCATCTCATTGGGGAACTGCTTACTCAGCCACTCATTACAGAGCATCTCACCGGGGAACTGCTCACACAGCCGCTCATTACATAACCACTCATTACAGAACATCTCATTGGGGAACTGCTCACACAGCCGCTCATTACAGAACCACTCATTACAGAGCATCTCATTGGGGAACTGCTCATTACAGAACCACTCATTACAGAACATCTCATTGGAGAACTGCTCATCACAGCCGCTGTACACAGACCTCGGGTTTGTTTGAACGTGACCTCTGACTGACCTCCAGTCGGCTTTAATGACCTCCTGGCGTCTGTCATTAGCCGAGTTACGGCTGAGATTGGAGTCTGGGGAACTGTTTGGAGAGATGCTTCACCCTGAGACCGAGACTCGAGAGATCAGAAACCGCCCAGGATAACTCTACTCACCTTCTCAGTGGAGAGTTCAAAGCAGGAGTCGTGTATGTTTAATAGTATAAAGACATTTCACATTCTCACTCAACTCTCAGAATTCCGGACACATTGAAGGGTTTGCTCTTGTACGAGTGTGTATAAATAGATGTAGAATCACGTGAAGGCGGTGGACATCACACGGTATGAGAAGCTGCAGCAGCACGTGACCTGGGTGATGTTGAGGTGGCCTGCTAGAAGCCTGCCCCTCATACATACCACTATCTAATATCATGTGTACTTAATAAATATCACCATGGTACACAGAGGAGGTTCTCATGGCTCTAGTATTCTAACTCACACTTAATTAGAATGATAATATTGTTTTATTCACATCTGACAAATGATGAAACCAAATAAAACTTTCTCCGACAAATTAACATTTCTAGAGAAAACGCCCAAAAAATGATTGGAGGTATCTTCAGGATTCACCGGGGGATGCCTCCAGGCATTATGTGAACTCACCAGGGGGATGCCTCCAGGCATTATGTGAACTCACCAGGGGGATGCCTCCAGGCATTATTGGGACGGAAAGGGATAACTTATAGTGTTCTGGGCTCGTAATCCTCTTCTTGGATTCAGTCCTCGTCTGGACGATGGAAACCGGGAGTGAGGGTCTCACGTGGGTCAATGAGTCAGTCTCACGTGAGTCACGTGAGTCTTAAAGTCAGTCTCACGTGGTTCACGTGTCAATAAGTCAGTCTCACGTGAGTTACGTGGGTCAATAAGTCAGTCTCACGTGGGTCACGTGTCTTTAAGCCAGTCTCACGTGGGTCACGTGGGTCAATGAGTCCGTCTCACGTGAGTCACGTGGGTCTTTAAGTCAGTCTCACGTGGGTCACATGTCTTTAAGTCAGTCTCACGTCAGTCACGTGTCTTGAAGTCAGTCTCACGTGGGTCACGTGTCTTTAAGTCAGTCACGTCAGTCACGTCAGTCACGTCAGTCACGTGTCTTTAAGTCAGTCTCACGTCAGTCACGTGTCTTTAAGTCAGTCTCACGTCAGTCACGTCAGTCACGTGTCTTCAAAACAGTCTCATGTCAGTCACGTGTCTTTAAGTCAGTCTCACGTCAGTCACATGGGTCTTTAAGTCAGTCTCACGTCAGTCACCTGAGTCACGTGTCTTTAAGTCAGTCTCACGTCAGTGACGTCAGTCACGTGTCTTTAAGTCAGTCTCACATCAGTCACGTCAGTCACGTGTCTTTAAGTCAGTCTCACGTCAGTCACGTGGGTCTTTAAGTCAGTCTCACGTCAGTCACCTGAGTCACGTGTCTTTCAGTCAGTCTCACGTCAGTCACGTGTCTTTAATTCAGTCTCACGTCAGTCACGTGTCTTTAAGTCAGTCTCACGTCAGTCACGTGTCTTTAAGTCAGTCTCACGTCAGTCACATGTCTTTAAGTCAGTCTCACGTCAGTCACGTGTCTTTAAGTCAGTCTCACGTCAGTCACGTCAGTCACATGTCTTTAAGTCAGTCTCACGTCAGTCACGTGGGTCTTTAAGTCAGTCTCACGTCAGTCACCTGAGTCACGTGTCTTTAAGTCAGTCTCACGTCAGTCACGTGTCTTTAAGTCAGTCTCACGTCAGTCACGTGTCTTTAAGTCAGTCTCACGTCAGTCACGTGTCTTTAAGTCAGTCTCACTAACGCCGGTCTCACTCAGACGCTGACTGAGGGTCAGTTGTATAGTTACGTGGGGTTGCCATGACGACACCAGCCGTGCAGCATAAGGCGGCCGTAGTAAAGGAGGGGTTAAAGTGCTGAGAGAGGCATTTCTATGTAGGGCCTGACATGTCTGGAGGAAATGCACAATATTACATCATTACACATACCTCCAGTCTTTCAGCCCCATGCCGCGGCCGATATTGATGTTTTCCACTTTTTTCGTGTCCTCTAAAAAGGCAAATTCCACATGAAAAAATATTGCCATCTTTTTCATAAACCCCAACAGAACGTATCATACATAGAGGATAGAACGTACCGTGACAGAGATCGGATTATTATCTAGTAAATATCTGGTGTAGACTGTGAGCTATCTTGGAAAGACTATCTATGTGTCTGGAAAGTCTGTTGAGAAGGACGGTACATGTATATCGTTTACCTGTGTTGAGAAGGACGGTACATTGTTTACCTGTGTTGAGAAGGGCGGTACATGTACATCGTTTACCTGTGTTGAGAAGGGCAGTACATGTAAATCGTTCACCTGTGTTGAGAAGGACGGTACATTGTTTACCTGTGTTCAGAAGGGCGGTACATGTACATCGTTTACCTGTGTTGAGAAGGGCGGTACATGTACATTGTTCACCTGTGTTGAGAAGGGTGGTACATGTACATCGTTTACCTGTGTTGAGAAGGGCGGTACATGTACATCGTTTACCTGTGTTGAGAAGGGCAGTACATGTACATCGTTTACCTGTGTTGAGAAGGGCGGTACATGTACATCGTTTACCTGTGTTGAGAAGGGCAGTACATGTACATCGTTTACCTGTGTTGAGAAGGGCGGTACATGTACATCGTTTACCTGTGTTGAGAAGGGCAGTACATGTACATCGTTTACCTGTGTTGAGAAGGGCAGTACATGTACATCGTTTACCTGTGTTGAGAAGGGCGGTACATGTACATCGTTTACCTGTGTTGAGAAGGGCGGTATATGTACATCGTTTACCTGTGTTGAGAAGGGCGGTATATGTACATCGTTTACCTGTGTTCAGGAGACTGCTTCATATCGTTCACGACTCATTAAGAGTCTGTTGAGAAGGGCTGTATATCGTTCACCTGTGTTGAGAAGGGCGGTACATGTACATCGTTTACCTGGTCATTAAGAATGTGTTGAGAACATTGTTCGCCTGTATATCTTTGAGAGTCTGTTAAGAAGCTGTACATCGTTTACCTGAGACCATCTCCACCACAAGGCGATGCGCGGACTCCCCGCCCCGCCCCGCCCTCTGGTGGAGATGTTGCAGCACCGTGAGGCATGATGGGAAGGCTGGCGTGGTGAGAAATGAAGATGGACGACCTCCAGGCTCCTCCAAGCATTCCTCACCAGCCTCTCCACCATTCTCCAGTCTCTTATTTTCCGAATTTTAGTTTCTGGTAAAATGCGCCAGTTTCGTTTCTACGTTTCATTTCACAAAGACCTGAGTTTGTTAAAGATGCCAGAAGGAGGGTTATCTCCAACGGGCGGTGCATATAATGACGTCATGTTTACCTGTGATGACGTCATGGTTATGTGGTGAGGTCATCTTTAAGTTCTGCTCATATTATTATTTCACCTCGAAACTTAATGAAAAAATTATAAAAAGACTTAAATCGTTCAGTAAAAATAATATTTAATAATTAATAGATTGATTAGTTCAAATGTAAATTGAATAAGGATAATGAAAAGAAGAATGATGAGAATGAAAATAATAAGAAAACAACAAGGATATTAATAAAAATAATTACATGAAGGGAGAAAAGTATGAGTGATGAAATATAAGGAGTAAGGAGGAGAGAAAGATTGCTCTGTGGTAGGGTGTTGAAGGAAGGAGGGACTGGTAACACACACAGTTATAAATCTGCAATGACAGAGTAATTTCTCCTGCATTCCATCACCAATCCATTCGAACCCAAGCTGATCTCAACAGTGGCCTAAATAATCTGTTGGTTGTGGCACACTACGCAATTGGGTGTTGAGAAATTGTTTGTCCAGATCTTTTTTTGCTAAACCTACCGATGTTTTATCGAGAATGTGTATTAATCGGTTGGCAGTGGCAGATTCTATAATCGGTGGTGAACATGGGGAGGTGTAGACTGGGGCTTAGGCGCGTGTTAGGCGTGCGTTAGGCGCGTGTTAGGCGTGCGTTAGGCGCGTGTTAGGCGTGCGTTAGGCGCGTGTTAGGCGTGCGTTAGGCGCGTGTTAGGCCCGTATCAGGCCTGGTATCGCTGGCTCGGGTGGTAGCGCCTCATCAGGTTTTTATCTACACGAGCTGCCCCGCGCAGAATCTGCTGGGAGATCGCAACTTGATGCTCTCCAAACACGTCACTAGACCCTTCTCGGCGCTCAGCTTCCGGCAATACAGGATAAATATAGAACTATCTGTGACTGTCTGCTGTGAGCTGTATCCTGCTATACAGGATAAATATAGAACTATCTGTGACTGTCTGCTGTGAGCTTATCCTGATATTCGTGATAAATATAGAACTGTCTGTGAACTGTATCCTGCTATTCGTGATAAATATAGAACTGTCTGTGACTGTCTGCTGTGAGCTTATCCTGATATGTGTGATAAATATAGAACTATCTATGACTGTCTGCTGTGAGCTTATCCTGATATGTGTGACAAATATAGAACTGTCTGTGACTGTCTGCTGTGAGCTTATCCTGATATTCGTGATAAATATAGAACTATCTATGACTATCTGCTGTGAACCTATCCTGATATGTGTGATAAATATAGAACTATCTATGACTGTCTGCTGTGAACCTATCCTGATATGTGTGATAAATATAGAACTATCTGTGACTGTCTGCTGTGAGCTTATCCTGATATGTGTGACAAATATAGAACTGTCTGTGACTGTCTGCTCTGAGCTGTATCCTGCTATACAGGATAAATATAGAACTATCTGTGACTGTCTGCTGTGAACCTATCCTGACATTCGTGATTAATATAGAACTATCTATGACTATCTGCTGTGAACCTATCCTGATATGTGTGACAAATATAGAACTGTCTGTGACTGTCTGCTCTGAGCTGTATCCTGCTATACAGGATAAATATAGAACTATCTATGACTGTCTGCTGTGAGCTTATCCTGACATTCGTGATTAATATAGAACTATATGTGACTATCTGCTGTGAACTGTATCCTGCTATTCCTGATAGATATAGAACTATCTGTGACTATCTGCTCTGAACTGTATCCTGCTATTCGTGATAAATATAGAACTATCTGTGACTATCCGTTGTGAGCTGTATCCTGCTATCCGGGATGAATATAGAACTATCTGTGACTATCTGCTCTGAACTTATCCTGCTATTCGTGTTGAATATAGAACTGTCTGTGACTATCTGCTGTGAGCTGTGGATGTGTAAGCGGTGTCTGCTGAAATACCTTCTGTCTGAGGTGGAAATGATAACGAAGGGGCAGCAGCTTCTGATACGAGTCGGGAATGATACTCCATGTTGATATTCATGGGTGAGCGTTAAAGTGGCTGGACCCTGGTTTTAGGTGTCTACTAAGTCTACCGACATAGTGACCATCTATAGTCCAGCTGTACATTAGTGTGGACCTCCACTACACTAGCTTTCCGCTGTACAGGAATCTAGAGACATCTGAAGTATTTAGAAAACTCCGAGTAAAATTTAATTCCTATATTCTACTTCCGTTGATACGTACAGCCATGAAAACGTCGCTCATATTATGCATAGTAGATTTAACACTGGGCATGGAAATTTCTACACATAATGATAAAGCTCTGTACACTTCACATTTTATCTGTAAGTGATTTGTAAAGAGACGGGCGTGCCACAGAGCCGCAGTTATCTCTCCTCACTCAGTGATCTACACATAGATCTGGTTGTAAAGAGACGGGCGTGACACAAAGCCGCAGTTCTCTCTCCTCACTCAGTGATCTACTCATAGATCTGGTTGTAAAGAGACGGGCGTGACACAAAGCCGGAGATCTCTCTTCTCATCTCAGTGATCTACTCATAGATCTGGTTGTAAAGAGACGGGTGTGACACAAAGCCGCAGTTCTCTCTCCTCACTCAGTGATCTACACATAGATCTGGTTGTAAAGAGACAGGCGTGACACGAAGCCGCAGTTCTTTCTCCTCACTCAGTGATCTACTCATAGATCTGGTTGTAAAGAGACGGGCGTGACACAAAGCCGGAGATCTCTCTCCTCACTCAGTGATCTACTCATAGATCTGGTTGTAAAGGGACGGGAGTGACACGAAGCCGCAATTCTCTCTCCTCACTCAGTGATCTACACATAGATCTGGTTGTAAAGAGACGGGCGTGACACAAAGCCGCAGTTCTCTCTCCTCACTCAGTGATCTACTTTTAGATCTGGTTGTAAAGGGACGGGCGTGACACAAAGCCGGAGTTTCGTCTCCTCATCTCACTGATCTACCTTTAGATCTGGTTGTAAAGAGACGGGCGTGACACGAAGCCGGAGTTTCGTCTCCTCATCTCACTGATCTACCTTTAGCTCTGGTTGTAATTAGACGAGTCTGACAATCAGTGCTGCCCGCTCACTCTCCCAGCACAGGTAGGCGACTGAACCGGTCACAGTCTGGTGAGCTGCTCGGCAGACCGTGACCTCATTCCCCGCCACCCTCCTGCTCCGGTCTGGAGCCGGTGAGAGGCAGTCACGGGGGAGGCACGCCGGACACGCGTTAAGTCTGCTGCTCAGTCAGTGCTGCGAGCAACAGGAGAGCGGGTCCGAGCAGCTCCGAGAAGCCCCGAGCAGCTCCGAGCAGCTCCGAGCAGATCCCGGGACGCGATCCCCGCCCGGCCCACTGCACGCGGGAGGCACTCAGCGGTGAAACGTGCCCCGCCTTACACGGCACGAGGACAAGGTGTGAGGCGTCTCCCAGTATATCACCCTCATTGGGGGATCACCTGTCACTGAGGGTTACAGAACGGAGAACACTGAGTGGACACTGAGGGAGGTGGAGTCTGTCCAGGATACGGGGGAGAAACACCGACTTGGTTTACCCCGGGTTAGAGACTGCTGAGAGCTGCTCTGTGTGAAGGATCAGCTGTTTTACACCACACGGATAATCTGATCCTGGTCTGATAGCGGATCAGAAACTGCTCACTGTGTGTTATCACCATCTGATAGCCGATCAGGAACTGCTCACTGTGTGTTATCCCCATCTGATAGCCGATCAGGAACTGCTCACTGTGTGTTATCCCCATCTGATTGCCGATCAGGAACTGCTCACTGTGTGTCATCCCCATCTGATAGCCGATCAGGAACTGCTCACTGTGTGTTATCACCATCTGATAGCCGATCAGGAACGGCTCACTGTGTGTTATCACCATCTGATAGCCGATCAGGAACTGCTCACTGTGTGTTATCCCCATCTGATAGCCGATCAGGAACTGCTCACTGTGTGTTATCCCCATCTGATTGCCGATCAGGAACTGCTCACTGTGTGTTATCCCCATCTGATTGCCGATCAGGAACTGCTCACTGTGTGTCATCCCCATCTGATAGCCGATCAGGAACTGCTCACTGTGTGTTATCACCATCTGATAGCCGATCAGAAACGGCTCACTGTGTGTTATCACCATCTGATAGCCGATCAGGAACTGCTCACTGTGTGTTATCCCCATCTGATAGCCGATCAGGAACTGCTCACTGTGTGTTATCCCCATCTGATTGCCGATCAGGAACTGCTCACTGTGTGTTATCCCCATCTGATTGCCGATCAGGAACTGCTCACTGTGTGTTATCCCCATCTGATTGCCGATCAGGAACTGCTCACTGTGTGTCATCCCCATCTGATAGCCGATCAGGAACTGCTCACTGTGTGTTATCACCATCTGATAGCCGATCAGGAACGGCTCACTGTGTGTTATCACCATCTGATAGCCGATCAGGAACTGCTCACTGTGTGTTATCCCCATCTGATAGCCGATCAGGAACTGCTCACTGTGTGTTATCCCCATCTGATTGCCGATCAGGAACTGCTCACTGTGTGTTATCACCATCTGATAGCCGATCAGGAACTGCTCACTGTGTGTTATCACCATCTGATAGCGGATCAGAAACTGCTCACCAGGGGCTGACACTGTGTGTTATCCTCACCTGATAGCTGATTGTGAACTGCTCTTTATGCGAGGTGATATTGTACCTTGTCTCTATCTGATAGCTGCTATGAACTGCTCACTGTGAAAGGTGATACTGTGGGTTATCCCTAGCTGATAGCTCCTCAAGAACGGCTCACTTTGCAGTGCAAACAGCAGCAGGAGGTGAGGATAGGGCAGGGATAGGGCAGGGATAGGGCAGTGATAGGGCAGTGATAGGGCAGTAATAGGGCAGTAATAGGGCAGGGATAGGGCAGGGATAGGGCAGTGATAGGGCAGTGATAGGGCAGTAATAGGGCAGGGATAGGGCAGTGATAGGGCAGGGATAGGGCAGGGATAGGGCAGTAATAGGGCAGTAATAGGGCAGGGATAGGGCAGGGATAGGGCAGTGATAGGGCAGTGATAGGGCAGGGATAGGGCAGTGATAGGGCAGGGATAGGGCAGGGATAGGGCAGTAATAGGGCAGGGATAGGGCAGGGATAGGGCAGTGATAGGCAGATCCTAGGGACCGGAGGCCCTGTCGTGTCGTATATCAACAGTCCCAGTTGTGAAGGCATTCCCAGGGGAGATCTGGGGCCTGTTTAATAACTGACGTCCATGAAAGTACAGGGTGCAAGGAGACCTCGTACGACGGTTACCGTTTAGTAATATCCAAGCTCGTTCGCTAAGACAGTCCTAGCCGATGGAAGGTCGTCCATAAGTGTAGAATAAAGTCGCCCCACATCGTCCCAGGGTCTCGTTGGCGTTCAGAGAAGAGTCTCCATGTAGGGCCCTACATTATTCACCAGGCCCCTGTTTGTGTGGGTAAAACCGGCCATCGTTAAACAGGATTTATCCCCGTCCGTGATCACCCTGATCGTGTTTTGGTCCTGGATGCTGGGGGGTGTGTGTTGAGTGTGTTGCGGCACGTCGGGGTGATTGTGACAGGCCCGCTCTGTGGTGTGACATTCTCACCGACTGTTCAGTCCATCGTTAAACAGGATTCATACCCGCTCTATGGTCCTCGTGTTATCGTCTCGCATGCTGCGGGATGTGTGTTGAGTGCGTTGCGGCACGTCGGGGTGATTGTGACAGGCACCGTCCCGCTTTGTAGTGTGACATTCTCACCGACTGTTCAGTCGGTTCTCCCTGACCGCGGTAAACGGGCGCCCACTTGTGATGACAGACATTCCTCTCACAGGGAGAGGGAAATAACAGAGTGCCCGTTGAACTACCAGACAAACAAACAAAAAACAAACTCTGAATAACGGCGGGCCTTTTGTCAATTCAGAATGTCCGTATTGATCGGTCGACAGAGGTGCTGGATTTGTATTCTTCCATGGAAATTCACTTTTCAGTTTCAGTATATAGAGTTATTTATCCTTGTGTAAAACCAAGATAATATGAATTGGGCCTCACTCACAGTTAAACAGTACTTTGAACACCTCGAGCCCCACTGCCATGGCTGACGCTAACGTAATGTCCATGTTTTCTCGGTCTCTCTGAGGCAGTCAATTCCACACTAAGAATATTCCACTTTTATTTTCTAAGCCGACCAGACTTTCTTGATGGAGAGAGCCTGATCCCAGGTTTACAGACCTCCACTTTTCTAACAGGTTGAGAATGTGCACATCTCAGCGAGTTCACTGAATATCTCCTGCCTTCTGATTGGCTGTAACTAGGAAACCCCGGCCGGCTGGTGCCCCGCCTGAGACCGGTACTATACCCTGGTCATCTGTTGTGGGGCTTGTCGACCTTTTTGACCTTGCTGGAGTGTGAGCCCTGATGTGGAGTTTACTGAGCGAGGCGAGCCTCAGAGATCCCGCCCGGGTGTTGTTAGTAGCGGGTGAATGTTATCTTACTCCTAACGAGTTTCTGTTGGCAGTACTCCGAATCTCTCTCTGAACAATAATAGAGGACAGACGTAGTAAGATAGTTAATAATCTCGTGAGACACACATGATGGAATCAATACGACGATGAGGTCTTCAATTCCTCATTAGTTTGGAAAGTTTGTAATCAGGTTTTTGCTCGGGCAAAATATGAGATATATTTATATGAGATCTTCCCGATGATGGTTTGATATGATTTATATTTTTTGCGTCCAAATGTCCACTGTGTATGGTGTGAGGAGGTCCCGCCAGAGAGCGCCCCGATAGAGGTGTTTCCTATTGGCTCACACCTGGTCACGTGACATCTGTACCCTGTGACCTCCCATTACTGAGAGGAATTCTCGATTAATATATTTTGTCCGTTTCTATTTGCTCTGATTGGAGTTTTATTGAGTGTGGCTGTTTGCTGTCTCTGCCAGACTTGGTGGTGGTAGAGGCCAGTGTTACTGGACCCACCCTCAGTGTCTAGTGCTGACCCTCTAATCACACCCACCCTCTCCACTCTCCAACACTCACTCTCCGGGCACATATCCCGCAGCCGCTGACAGGGATCTGTGCGCATGCCCACGCCGATCTGCATCCTGGTCCAGGTCTGATAGAGGTACCAGCACTGACGGCGCACTCACTGCTATTACTAACAATGCCGGGGTACAAGCGAAATCCGGGTTTGTGTGGTGGAAGTTTTGTGCTTTATAAAAGGCCAGCTGTTCACATGTCTATGTGCTGTGCCAAGTAAAAGAACTTTCACTTTGGTAAATATGTAGGGGTGAGATGTCTACCTAAACTCATTCCATAGATTTGTGTAAAAACAGTGAAAAAGATATGACCTTGAGAAAGTCTTGAAAGGACCTGTGATGGTTGACTGAACATTAATATAAACAGAGCAGTGATTGGCTGATAAAAACACAGCGGTAATTGGCTGATACAAACAGAGCAGTGATTGGCTGATACAAACAGGGCAGTGATTGGCTGATACAAACAGAGCAGTGATTGGCTGATACAAACAGAGCGGTGATTGGCCGATACAAACAGAGCAGTGATTGGCTGGTTCAGCTAGACGCTGGTGAGCCGGATGTGACGTCAGACGCGCGTCTGGAACGCCGCCTTTCACGGATGAACTGAGGCAGGGAGTGGAGGTATTTCCGGTTTTCTACATCTGATCCCTGAAGGCTCAACACCGCTAAGAGGACTAATGTTTAATGTGCTTGGTGAGGCGAGGGAGACCAGTATACACAGCCGCCGCCAGGGGGGGGGGGCTTACATTACAACTCGATCTAGGGACATGTAATCAATACGAAACCGACTTTAACCAGTCTCAGAGGCAGACGATCCACTCGGGACATCAGCAGATTGGCGGCAATGAGATCTGTGTACGGGACGCGCAGCGCGCACACCATGTGGAACCTGCACCCAGATTCCAGCTCTCTGATTGGTGGTCTGCTGGTCACGTGTTCTGATACATGACGACACCACGTATTGCAGCACTTGGCTGTTAGATTAATAACCCCCGCCCGCAGGCTTTTTGATGTAGGGGGCGCCATCGTCAATCACCTATCCCAATAGGCCTTGCGACAGGATCTAGTAAATGGGTCAGTACGCATGCGCTATGGTCAGCTTCCGCTCGCGCAGGCGCGTTCGTGGTTTCTACCAATCTGCAATCTGAGTGTGGAGTTTTAACCCGGAACGGCGCCTGGAAACGTTGTCGTATCGCATGGGAAGGTGGTATGACTGGTCATATCTACCTTGTTGTGAACACTGCAGGTATGAAGTACGTCAAGACACGACCGCCAGCAACTCTCAGTATTTGAGGCCGTTTTGATACTGATTGGAGCGTGCCCCGTGTGATATACGCGATACTACATCGAATTGGATGTTAGCGAACCCTGTGAAATCAGTGAAATTCGCATCGTGTACTAAAGAACAACAGTGTCACAACATTACATGGGATATCGGAGACACTCATCAAACCTGATCCAAAGACTGTCTCTATGTGAACATGAGTCAATCGGCCAGTGTTTAAAAGTGAATATGTAACACCACAAAGGACGTCAGTGTCACCGCATTACAGGATATCGGAGACACTTATCATATCTTATCGTGAGACTATATCGTCATATATCGGCATCATGCACGCAAGTCATATATAGCACCATAAAGGATGTCAGAGTCACTGCACTACGGGATATCAGAGACACTTATCTTATAGTGAGACTATATCTTATCTTATCGTGAGTCGAAATCACATCTTATCATGAGGCTGTATCTTATTGTGAGACTATCTTATTATGAGACTACCTCTTATCGTGAGACTACCTTATCATGACTATTTTATCCTGACTCTTATCATGAGACTCTTATTGTGAGACTACATCTTATTGTGTGACTCTTATTGTGAGACTACCTTATCATGAGACTGTATCGTATCTTATCGTGAGACTGTATCGTATCTTATCGTGAGACTGTATCGTACCTTATCGTGAGACTGTATCTTATCTTATCGTGAGACTGTATCGTACCTTATTGTGAGACTGTATCGTCACGATGTGCACCAGTCAGTCAGCGTACCGCGACCCGGACGCCTTCCTCGCGGAGCGCCACCAGCGGCCCATCATGAGACTATAATCACATCTTATCGTGAGACTATATCTTATCGTGAGACTCTTATCGTGAGACTGTATCTTATCTTATCGTGAGACTGTATCGTTACGATGTGTACCAGTCAGTCGGCGTACCGCGACCCGGACGCCTTCCTTGCGGAGCGCCACCAGCGGGCCATCATGAGACTATAATCACATCTTATCGTGAGACTGTATCGTATCTTATCGTGAGACTGTATCTTATCTTATCGTGAGACTGTATCGTACCTTATCGTGAGACTGTATCGTCGCGATGTGTACCAGTCAGTCGGCGTACCGCGACCCGGACGCCTTCCTCGCGGAGCGCCACCAACGGGCCATGATGAGACTATGCGCCCTGCTGTGGGTCACCTCCACCATCAGGCGGCGCCACCAGTCCTACTTCCGCTACCACGGCTCACGTCACATCCGGGAGGCAAGCGCTCGTTCTCTCTTCTCATTGGTGGACATTTTGTTGTTTACCTTAATTCTTACACAGTGATTTTTGATAATACTTTCATATTTCTATATTATGTTTTATCATCTTGATATTTATATATCATTTTCGTATCAATATATCTTGAATTGTTTGCAGGGGGAACTAATCATTTTTTTAAAAAGGTTACAAATGGAGATTTGCCTTGCAATATCTCCTTATAGAGTTCGTTTAAGTTCGTCCCATCATCCAGTGAAGTTTTAATACGAATTGAATGAGATGTTTTCACTGAGTATCTTGTATCCTAAGAGTTATCAACATCAAGTGAGGAGTGTGTATTTTTATTGTACTCTGATATCCCATGATACGTCTGTAAATGTGCGTGCAGTGTGTGGGAGGACACGTGACTGTTTGAGAGCTGAGCGCTGTGTGACGTGGGACGACACGTGACTGTTTGAGAGCTGAGCGCTGTGTGACGTGGGACGACACGTGACTGTTTGAGAGCTGAGCGCTGTGTGACGTGGGACGACACGTGACTGTTTGAGAGCTGAGCGCTGTGTGGTGCCGACACGTGACTGTGTGGGAGCTGAGCGCTGTGTGGTGCTGACACGTGACTGTGTGAGAGCTGAGCGCTGTGTGACGTGGGACGACACGTGACTGTGTGAGAGCTGAGCGCTGTGTGCTGCCGACACGTGACTGTGTGAGAGCTGAGCGCTGTGTGGTGCCGACACGTGACTGTGTGAGAGCTGAGCGCTGTGTGACGTGGGACGACACGTGACTGTGTGAGAGCTGAGCGCTGTGTGACGTGGGACGACACGTGACTGTGTGAGAGCTGAGCGCTGTGTGACGTGGGACGACACGTGACTGTTTGAGAGCTGAGCGCTGTGTGACGTGGGACGACACGTGACTGTTTGAGAGCTGAGCGCTGTGTGACGTGGGACGACACGTGACTGTGTGAGAGCTGAGCGCTGTGTGGTGCCGACACGTGACTGTGTGAGAGCTGAGCGCTGTGTGACGTGGGACGACACGTGACTGTGTGAGAGCTGAGCGCTGTGTGACGTGGGACGACACGTGACTGTGTGAGAGCTGAGCGCTGTGTGACGTGGGACGACACGTGACTGTTTGAGAGCTGAGCGCTGTGTGACGTGGGACGACACGTGACTGTTTGAGAGCTGAGCGCTGTGTGACGTGGGACGACACGTGACTGTGTGAGAGCTGAGCGCTGTGTGGTGCCGACACGTGACTGTGTGAGAGCTGAGCGCTGTGTGACGTGGGACGACACGTGACTGTGTGAGAGCTGAGCGCTGTGTGACGTGGGACGACACGTGACTGTGTGAGAGCTGAGCGCTGTGTGACGTGGGACGACACGTGACTGTGTGAGAGCTGAGCGCTGTGTGACGTGGGACGACACGTGACTGTGTGAGAACTGAGCGCTGTGTGGTGACGACACGTGACTGTTTGAGAGCTGAGCGCTGTGTAGTGCTGACACGTGACTGTGTGAGAGCTGAGCGCTGTGTGGTGCCGACACGTGACTGTTTGAGAGCTGAGCGCTGTGTGACGTGGGACGACACGTGACTGTGTGAGAGCTGAGCGCTGTGTGACGTGGGACGACACGTGACTGTTTGAGAGCTGAGCGCTGTGTGACGTGGGACGACACGTGACTGTGTGAGAGCTGAGCGCTGTGTGACGTGGGACGACACGTGACTGTGTGAGAGCTGAGCGCTGTGTGACGTGGGACGACACGTGACTGTGTGAGAGCTGAGCGCTGTGGTGCTGCCGACTGACGCGGATAAAGACACTGAGGGGGGGGGCGGGTGTCAGTGTTGCTGAATCAGCAGTATTTTGTAGAACACCTCACGTACGTTGTACTAAGATAGAGTGACAACCTGCAACAGAGTCTCAAAAACCTCTGATGATATTGACATAAAGCTGATTGTTAGATATTGGTGAATTTACAATACTGATTTGATGAGATCAGTATTACTCCATCTGGAAATGGGAGGGGAAGTTCAGTCCCACAACTCGAGTCTATTCTCAGAGGATCACGTGACATACCTGTTGAATTTACCACATAGGGAACATAGCTACTGTGTTATTGGGGCGGCCATCTAATACATAACCACAACACCAGGTGGCGGGACCAGTTATCAATGGATTAAGACAAAACCTACTGTCCGGCTTGTTGTAGAGGGGTTTTAGCCTCGTCTCAGGATTATCAATGGATCATAACAACGTATAAGAGCGGTTATCCCCTGACGACAGTGGCGCCATCTTACAGTTTACTGGTAGATGATGACAGAACTAGCCATCACTCTGTCGATATATATTCAATGTGCAACAAAGTGCATTGCCTCAATGATAACCTAGTATTGGGTTTTTGGTAATCCATTTGGTTTTTCTTCACTATTGACACATAATGAGGACTAGTGAGAACTAATGATAATATAATTGTGACCGATGACGTCAGCCAGCCTAAGTGAGGCTTGCCGGCCTATGCTCAGGCCTATTACACGAAAGCCTGGCCTATGTCAGTCCTTCATTCCCAGCAGTGGGAGACTGACGATGTGTGGACAGTAATCTCTCACCTCAGTAACTGTGTAGGGGTGAGAGTTCTGCCTGAATTAATCTCATAGATTCGATCACCACCTTCATATGGTGAAAATGCAACGAGAAAAGCTGCACCTTGAGAAAATCTAGGAAGGCCCTTGTTCAGTTTGAGCGGACGCAAATCAATGAAAGAAAACAGAAAATGTGAAATGACCGACCGGCAAATGTGTGACAAACGAATAGAACCGTTCACAAGGTGAAGCTGACTGTGGTCTATCTGCGAGTAAATGTGGCGGGAACTGAAGACGCGCTCTGATTGGTTCACTGAAGGCACGTGACCCGCTGACGACAATGACGTCAATCGACTTCCGGGTCCGCAGATGGCAATTGCCTTTTCCGTCTTGCCGCCCCTCGGGGGGATGCCCGCCCCTTGTGTGTGTGTGTGGGGGGGGGGGGGGGGGGCTGAGACATGTAGGCAGAGTTTAATAGTGTCCCGGGGGGAGGGGGGGGGGGGCTGAGAGTTAATAGTGTCCCGGGGGGAGGGGGGGGGGGCTGAGAGTTTAATAGTGTCCCGGCAGACCGTCCTCTGGTGAGGTGGTGAAAGGGGGGTGGATGGGTGGGGAGTGACAATCTCGAGTCTCCTGAGGGCGACAATCTAGTCTCTGGTTAAAGTGTGCACCTTGTAGAAACGTGGTTAGACGCGTACTTAGCGGGCTACAACAGGCGAGCGTGGTATTGGGCGGTCACAGGGTCGAGCAGGGGCCGGCAGGTAGTTCGGTGGTTAAGGTTGTCGGTTTGAGTCTCACTACAGCCACCTTTCTCCTTCATCCCCAGCAGTGTTAGACTTACTGATATTTCAAAGACCAGTCCTTCTCATACCATGTCTATGTGGTGTGGTGTACAGCCACCTTCCTCCCTCATCCCCAGCAGTGGTGGACTTACTACTATATCAAAGGCCAGTCCTTCTCATACCATGTCTGTGTAGTGTGGTGTACAGCCACCTTTCGCCTTCATCCCCAGCAGTGGTAGACTTACTGCTATATCAAAGACCAGTCCTTCTCATACCATGTCTGTGTAGTGTGGTGTACAGCCACTTTTCTCCTTCATCCCCAGCAGGGGTACTACTATAGATACACCATTGAATAAGTCTAATATAACATGTTGGACGTTAAACTACCCAAACAAACAACACACCTTTGAATCCTGTATCACCTTTGTGTCTGACTGCACTGACTCTGCCGCCAGGTGGCCGCTGGGGGCATCCTGCTTCCTTCTGAGGACGTCGGAGTAGGATAAAAAGCTGCCAGACCTTGTGACGTCAGTCAGTGCTGTTTTCTGACTGCTGTTTTATCATCTGTCTGCATATCAGGCATACACCAAGCTACCCGTCACTGTATCGCAGTCACTCTCTGTCTGACTGCTGTTTTATCATCTGTCTGCATATCAGACATACACCATGTTGCCCCGTCACTATATCGCAGTCATTCTCTCTCTGCATATCAGGCATACACCATGCTGCCCCGTCACTGTATCGCAGTCACTGTCTGCATATCAGGCATACACCATGCTGCCCCGTCACTGTATCGCAGTCACTGTCTGTCTGCATATCAGGCATACACCATGCTGCCCCGTCACTGTATCGCAGTCACTGTCTGCATATCAGGCATACACCATGCTGCCCCGTCACTGTATCGCAGTCACTGTCTGTCTGCATATCAGGCATACACCATGCTGCCCCGTCACTGTATCGCAGTCACTGTCTGTCTGCATATCAGGCATACACCATGCTGCCCGTCACTGTATCGCAGTCACTGTCTGCATATCAGGCATACACCATGCTGCCCCGTCACTGTATCGCAGTCACTGTCTGTCTGCATATCAGGCATACACCATGCTGCCCCGTCACTGTATCGCAGTTACTCTGTCTGCATATCAGGCATACACCATGCTGCCCCGTCACTGTATCGCAGTCACTGTCTGCATATCAGGCATACACCATGCTGCCCCGTCACTATATCGCAGTCATTCTCTCTCTGCATATCAGGCATACACCATGCTGCCCCGTCACTGTATCGCAGTCACTGTCTGTCTGCATATCAGGCATACAGCATGCTGCCCCATCACTGTATCACAGTTACTCTGTCTGCATATCAGGCATACACCATGCTGCCCCGTCACTGTCTGCATATCAGGCATACACCATGCTGCCCCGTCACTGTATCGCAGTTACTCTGTCTGCATATCAGGCATACACCATGCTGCCCCGTCACTGTATCGCAGTCACTGTCTGCATATCAGGCATACACCATGCTGCCCCGTCACTGTATCGCAGTCACTCTGTCTGCATATCAGGCATACACCATGCTGCTCGTCACTGTATCGCAGTCACTGTCTGCATATCAGACATACACCATGCTGCCCCGTCACTGTATCACAGTCACTCTGTCTGCATATCAGGCATACACCATGCTGCCCCGTCACTGTATCGCAGTCACTCTGTCTGCATATCAGACATACACCATGCTGCCCCGTCACTGTATCGCAGTCACTCTGTCTGCATATCAGGCATACACCATGCTGCTCGTCACTGTATCGCAGTCACTCTGTCTGCATATCAGACATACACCATGCTGCCCCGTCACTGTATCGCAGTCACTGTCTGCATATCAGGCATACACCATGCTGCCCCGTCACTGTATCGCAGTCACTGTCTGCATATCAGGCATACACCATGCTGCCCCGTCACTGTATCGCAGTCACTCTCTGTCTGCATATCAGGCATACACCATGCTGCCCCATCACTGTATCGCAGTCACTGTCTGCATATCAGGCATACACCATGCTGCTCGTCACTGTATCGCAGTCACTCTGTCTGCATATCAGACATACACCATGCTGCCCCGTCACTGTATCGCAGTCACTCTGTGTCTGCATATCAGGCATACACCATGCTGCCCCGTCACTGTATCGCAGTCACTCTGTCTGCATATCAGGCATACACCATGCTGCCCCGTCACTGTATCGCAGTCACTGTCTGCATATCAGGCATACACCATGCTGCTCGTCACTGTATCGCAGTCATTCTCTGTCTGCTCTGATTATTACCTACCATAAATAAAACTATCATTCTGGTCGGATCTGCTCCGATTACGAATGACTCAGAAAGAAACGAGCAGTGAGAGAGACAGAGCACTTGGGAATATTCACAAGGCGAACGCCTCCTTCATATTCCTGTACGCTGTTCACTTGATGGTGAATGGGGACACACACCAAACACGAATATGTTTCTGGTTTAATCTTTAGCCTGGAAAATCTTATCTGTTTATCGCCCACTGTGTATGAGTTGCCTGTCGACTACTGACGTTAAGTCTATGGGTGTTTATACCAGGCTGAGATAAAGGATCTCGGCATTTGTTCTGTATCATAGGATAATTCGGTGATATTCCCGACTGGTATTTCCCATCTACCTGTTATAAAAAACCTCATTTCATATACTCTATTAAATATGTACCATATTAATCATTTTATATAATAATTCAGCGAGGGCAGCTTTCCATTATTCTGTGCAAATCCAAGTCTCATTTTCACTATCCTTCTCTTTGTACAATAATCAAAGAAAGATGACATTAAATACAATTGAACATTATTCACGCCAATAACAGTGTAGTGTAGAAGCTCACCCTCATGCCTCCCTCAACCCCTGCTGTGGCTGTAGTTTTGTAGGTTTTTCCGGTCTCTCGGAGACATCGGTAGCTCTAACCTTTTGATAAGCAATATTTTGAGTGGAGGCTAGAGTTAGGTTCAGTGGCCAGGTAATTATCCAGACATTCCTCGTAATTATTTGTACAATTCTCTGTAGAGTTTAAAAGACATGTTCCTGACAGGCTTTGAAGGACTCCTCGGTGGATCAGTGGTCCCGGTGTTTAGAACGGACTCCGTCGATGTGTGAGAATATTCTGTGGGTTCTCCTTGTAAATGAGGTTTACCTTCTCAGCGGTCAATCCGCCCCGCTCTGTGGGCCGACATGACTAAACAGTCATTCCGGCCCCGCTCTGTGGGCCCACTTGACTAAACGGTCAATCCGCCCCGCTCTGTGGGCCGACTTGACTAAGCGGTCGATCCGCCCCGCTCTGTGGGCCGACTTGACTAAACAGTCATTCCGGCCCCGCTCTGTGGGCCCACTTGACTAAACGGTCAATCCGCCCCGCTCTGTGGGCCGACTTGACTAAGCGGTCAATCCGCCCCGCTCTGTGGGCCGACTTGACTAAACGGTCGATCCGGCCCTCTCTGTGGGCCGACATGACCACTTCACTGACAGCGGCGATGATAATCCCAGTCACCATGGCAACCAGCTCCAGGACATAATGGTCATGCAAAAAGGAAATGTTCATCTCACGGGTCGGGGCCTATATTGACAGGCTTAGAGAATGTGACTGTGACTGTGTTTTTTTTTTGTTTTAGTTTTTTTCAAAATTCTTTTATTGGTTCCTTTAGTTATATCCATATTAGTTTCATGTTTTGTCGATAACAGTCCAATAAAAACGGGATGTCATCAGCCTTTGTTGGCTGGTTTTCTTTGACATCACGTGTTATAACATATTAGTACTAGGATTCGTTGTGCGTAGCGTGTTAGAGTATTGACGGGCTCATAGAATGTGACGTGACTGTGTTAGGGTATTGACGTAACTTGATTCAGACATTTCTCGTAATTATTCAGACATTTCTCGTAATTATTCAGACATTTCTCGTGATTATTCAGACATTTCTCATAATAATTCAGACATTTCTCGTAATTATTCAGACATTTCTCGTAATTATTCAGACATATCTCGTTATCATTCAGACATATCTCGTTATAATTCAGACATTTCTCGTATTGATTCAGACATTTCTCGTAATTATTCAGACATTTCTCGTGATTATTCAGACATTTATCTTAATAATTCAGACATTTCTCGTATTAATTCAGACATTTCTCGTAATTATTCAGACATTTCTCGTGATTATTCAGACATTTCTCATGATCATTCAGACATATCTCGTTATCATTCAGACATGAGTGTTGCCGTCTTTAGTATCATGGTTGGTGGTTCTTTAAAGCCTTCAGAGTCTCATAATAAAGTCTAATTGCCGCGCAAGTAAAAACACTAACATTTGGATCACATGATCGCTATATTACCGGAACTAGCAGACAGACCCGGACAATGCGTCACGTGACAGTGAGATACAGTGAATACAATTATTCAGCTAAAAAGGCGAGAGAGATTTTCCTGAAATAGGCAGGGTCGTAGTTGTTATTGTGGTGTGGTGCAAAACAGTCCACATCCAATTTCCAAGCAGAATGTGTCCATGTATTATATTTGTTACTTTTATGTCCATGTATTCCATTTATCAAGGCGACTAGAACTGTGTATGGAGAGTGTGGGTCTCTTCCTGTTTCAAGGCTTCTGACCAGTTAATAACTACAACACTGAGTCGTCCAAATATCCACCCATCTTCTGTTACTACCGATTTATATCATCTTTGAGTCAACTTATATAAATCAGGTTTCGTGTTTGACACACTCTAATTCCGCTTAGAATCTTAGTGAAACAATGTAGACAGATAAAGTAGCATGGCGTTCATTTATTGATTTAACAATCAAGACGCGGCCCGTAATCTGTGTACGTCTGGTTCGTGGTTCATTGGAATAGGTGAGTTGCCAATAACATGTTGAGAGTCTATTATGATCCTGGTTTTAGTTTAATGTTGTTGAACCCGGTACCAGACTTACCCTCAGGGCCATTAGACACAGGGCGAGAAACGCAGGCGCACGCCGTTAGAGGGCGCCCCGGCCGCCCCTACACCTCACTCAGTCTGAGCGATATTAGGGGACTGTAGAGCATTAAAGGCCGCAGACAAAGTGGTCCCAGTTGAGACGTTTCGCCGTGATTCATGGCCGTGTTCACTTCTCAGCCCTCCGCCCGTAAAATCCAGGCATCAGAGAGCAGTCGGTCAAGCGTCGTAATGTGCCCTGCCCGATACAGGCACTGCGCCACTCGTCGACACGTTTCGCAGTTTTCTACTTCTCTGAGGAAATCCTTGAAATGGAGGAAATCATCGTTCTTGTACGAAACAAAGATAGGCAGTAAAATCTTTTCTCTCGGGTGCGTTGCGCGATCTGGTGGGATCTGTTAACGCGTCCGAACAGAAAATTGGCGGGTCTGTTCGCCACGTTCCACAACGAAACAAAGATAGTATAAACCTGTCTTAATTCACGGCGTGGTTTGGACTTCCCCACACATCAGCCCTACTCGGTGGCCAAAAACGATGTCCATGACAAACACCACGAACTTGTAGACACTGACGTGTTTTTCATGTTTTCACAGGGTCTGTGAGGCATTAAAATTCCACATCAAAAATATTCCGTTTTGTTTTACGGCAACTGGTATTTGACACACTGCTGCACTCGGCGCATTTCACACTGCGTCGCTATTCAAGCAAAAACAAAATGGCGGCATTGATGCAAGCAGCACAGTGTGAAACCCGCGAGAGGTGCAGTGAGGCAGTGACACGAGGAAAATGATCCCCGAAAGTTACCGCAGTCAGGGTAAAGTCAGGGTAGAGTCAGGGTAGAGTCAGGGTAAAGTCAGGTTAAAGTCAGGGTAAAGTCAGGTTAAAGTCAGGGTAAAGTCAGGGTAAAGTCAGGTTAAAGTCAGGTTAAAGTCAGGTTAAAGTCAGATTAAAGTCAGGGTAAAGTCAGATTAAAGTCAGGGTAAAGTCAGGGTAAAGGCAGGTTAAAGTCAGGTTAAAGTCAGGTTAAAGTCAGGGTAAAGGCAGTCAGTTTTTGATCTTCTGAGGGTGGTTGTGGCCCCTAAGATTCGAGGTCAACTCTCGACTGCAGAGCCCTCCCAAGGCGCTAGAAAATATTATGTAAGGAGGTCAGGGTGAAGGTCGGGGTTTGCTGCGAATGCAGTCATTGGCTACTTGGTCTACTGTATTCCTTATATGGAATTAAGGTAATGGGACAACTCCATGGTGTTCTCAGTGATAGGGGAGGGTCTTAGTTGCCAGAGTCGTAAAGATGTCCCCATTCCATTGTCAATAGGAAAGGAGACCTGCCAATGCATTGTCAATAGAGAAGGAGACGTGCCAATGCATTGTCAATAGAGAAGGAGACGTGCCAATGCATGGTCAATAGAAAAGGAGACGTGCCAATGCATTGTCAATAGGGAAGGAGACGTGCCAATGCATTGTCAATAGAGCAGGAGACCCGCCAATGCATTGTCAAGAGAAAGGAGACGTGCCAATGCATTGTCAAGACGTACAAGGACTGCGTCACTGGTCTCTGGCTGTGGTCTCTGGGAGAGAGTGCCCTGTGGGAGTTGAGAGACCGGTATCAGAGATACGAATAAAAATAGACGTCTGTCAGATCGCCGTGATGGAGAGTCCAAGTCGGTGATCAGAGATACGAATAAAAATAGACGTCTGTCATATCGCCGTGATGGAGAGTCCAAGTCGGTGACCAGAGATACGAATAAAAATAGACGTCTGTCAGATCGCCGTGGTGGAGAGTCCAAGTCGGTGACCAGAGATACGAATAAAAATAGACGTCTGTCAGATCGCCGTGGTGGAGAGTCCAAGTCGGTGATCAGAGATACGAATAAAAATAGACGTCTGTCAGATCGCCGTGATGGAGAGTCCAAGTCGGTGATCAGAGATACGAATAAAAATAGACGTCTGTCAGATTGCCGTGATGGAGAGTCCAAGTCGGTGATCAGAGATACGAATAAAAATAGACGTCTGTCATATCGCCGTGGTGGAGAGTCCAAGTCGGTGACCAGAGATACGAATAAAAATAGACGTCTGTCAGATCGCTGTGATGGAGAGTCCAAGTCGGTGATCAGAGATACGAATAAAAATAGACGTCTGTCATATCGCCGTGGTGGAGAGTCCAAGTCGGTGACCAGAGATACGAATAAAAATAGACGTCTGTCATATCGCCGTGGTGGAGAGTCCAAGTCGGTGACCAGAGATACGAATAAAAATAGACGTCTGTCAGATCGCCGTGGTGGAGAGTCCAAGTCGGTGATCAGAGATACGAATAAAAATAGACGTCTGTCAGATCGCCGTGATGGAGAGTCCAAGTCGGTGATCAGAGATACGAATAAAAATAGACGTCTGTCAGATTGCCGTGATGGAGAGTCCAAGTCGGTGATCAGAGATACGAATAAAAATAGACGTCTGTCATATCGCCGTGGTGGAGAGTCCAAGTCGGTGACCAGAGATACGAATAAAAATAGACGTCTGTCAGATCGCCGTGATGGAGAGTCCAAGTCGGTGATCAGAGATACGAATAAAAATAGACGTCTGTCATATCGCCGTGGTGGAGAGTCCAAGTCGGTGACCAGAGATACGAATAAAAATAGACGTCTGTCAGATCGCCGTGGTGGAGAGTCCAAGTCGGTGATCAGAGATACGAATAAAAATAGACGTCTGTCAGATCGCCGTGATGGAGAGTCCAAGTCGGTGATCAGAGATACGAATAAAAATAGACGTCTGTCAGATTGCCGTGATGGAGAGTCCAAGTCGGTGATCAGAGATACGAATAAAAATAGACGTCTGTCAGATCGCCGTGGTGGAGAGTCCAAGTCGGTGATCAGAGATACGAATAAAAATAGACGTCTGTCAGATCGCCGTGGTGGAGAGTCCAAGTCGGTGATCAGAGATACGAATAAAAATAGACGTCTGTCAGATCGCCGTGATGGAGAGTCCAAGTCGGTGATCAGAGATACAAATAAAAATAGACGTCTGTCAGATCGCCGTGATGGAGAGTCCAAGTCGGTGATCAGAGATACGAATAGACGTCTGTCAGATCGCCGTGATGGAGAGTCCAAGTTGGTGATCAGGGTGAAGGACCAGACGTCTGCAAATCACAAAGATGCAATCAATAAGTTGCGAAATGTAGTTTTTTTTAAAGAAAATTTATAGATATTTATTCCGTCTGGGACACACTCAATCATTGGGACTTGTTTCCACAAATGCCCAGACTTGATTATCATTTCGTTTTATATTTTTCTTCCGTTGATCTGCAAGGCCATGCATCTAGAGGTAGCTTCTATACAATGCAGTCAAGCAGTTGAATTATTAGGTATACGGTAGTAGAACACTCCTTTTGTATTTTTATTGTTATATATTGAACAGATTTCACCAGGTCTGGTAATCTCACAGTTTCGGGTATGAGTTCACATAATTCTTCAGTTACTCGCAATACAAACTGCTCTCGTACTGCAGTTTTCTACCTTTCCAAAGAAATCCCTTTTTTTAATTTTCAGGTAATAAAAATATTCTGCTTGTGTAAAAGAAGAATAATATACTTTGAGCCAATTCACGCCAGTAAAACAGTGGTTCAAACCTCCCCACACACCCCAGCCCCATTCCATGACCCACATTGATGTGTTCTCCATGTTTTCTCAGTCTCTGAGGCAGTCTGAGGCGGTAAATTCCACATGGAAACTATTTCCAACTGATATCCCTGCACATAAGCAGTACGGTGGCCTACGGTCTCTCACGTACACCACGTTCTGTCTGCACGGTCACCTATGGTCTGTTGCGGTCATCACGTCCCGTTACGACTCTCAGCAACAACGTAGTGTACCTTGTCTGCCGGGCCGAATCTTTTGATAGAATTTCGCACTTTCGCGGCGGCTCCCGGTGTCTCCCGGTGACCAGGGTATGTTACGGTCTGTCACGCCTCCCCGTTCCGTCTCCCGCCGTCGTCCCACGTCCTTCCCGTTCCGTCCCGGTGTGTTCCCGGTGACCAGGGTATGTTACGGTCTGTCACGGTCTGTCACGGCTCCCCGTCCCGTCTCCCGCCGTCGTCCCACGTCCTTCCCGTTCCGTCCCGGTGTGTTCCCGGTGTTCCTCTACCGTGACGGCCGGGGGCACGGTGTAAACGCAGCATCAGGAAGGAAACCCCAAAACTTCAATATTCATTGAATTCTGAAGCTTGATTTTCAAAGCGGTATCAGAACTGGGAATGATGTCGTTCCCGTGGTCGTCACAGAAACAACACGTTGACAGATTGTTCGTTGACAGAATCTATAAATAGAATCTATCATCTTTAAGTGGAAGCCACATGGGAAGTGATCCTGCTACTTCCACACCCCCCGACTTGTCCAGTCACTGCCCGCTACCCTGACAGCCCGCCTCCGATAGAAGACTTCATCTTAAAGTGCAGACTTCAATACACACCCGCTGACTGGACCCTGCTTATATTATAGACATTCTGTTTTTAAATGTTATAGATTAGTCTTTTTATAAGCGTTTAAAATTTGTCGATTTGTGATGCCAACTTTCGCTCCCTGAGAACCCCGCTTAAAACACAGAATTTCTACATACGTTGACATAAGATCCCCACTGGACGTTAGTTCAGGTGCATGGTCATGGTAAAATTTCTAAAAGGAAAATCATCCTATAATAATAAATACATAAAAAAAACCTAATCAAACTTAGATATTAAACTCCCTTCAGTCAAGTCCTTATTACCTCAAGGTGAAGGTCACCCACCTTGAGGTGAAGGTCACCTCCATAGAAAACCCTGAGGTAAACAAGTTCATCCGGGGATTTACGCTGGTGCCGTACCTGGAATTACTTGTATCCAGTTGGCAGCTGGGACCAGCGAAGCGATTCACATGTCTATTATTACAGACTACTTCCCCGTTCACTGACATTCTGTCTGGTGCATGTAGTTATGTATCATGATAAGTCACCGCGAACAAATAGTATGTTCATCATTGATGAATGAGCGTGGAATTCTAAATAAATAACAACTAAAGGTTTGGGCTACATTCAGTCTATGGGTCATTTTCTGTAACCCACTTCAGCTTGTCAACTTACACTTGCTGCAACTGCTTTTCTAGGACCCAAAGATATCAAGCACCAATAGGTGAATCAGGTATTTCAGTCTGCAGCGATCGGTCATGGTCAGCTGGGCACACCTCTAAGACCCTGAGACGCTGGCACCCTGCTCCTTTCACAATGTTCAGAGGGTGTAGTACACTACAATGAATATAGGGATTGAAAAAGCTGACAAGAGCTGCTGTCCTCAAGTGTAGTGGCGCCACCTACATGTCTCACCCTTGAACTTGTACAACTTCCTGGTGGATGACGGCTGAACTAGCAATCCCTCTGTGCCCTATGAGTAGTTACTTGTGTAGATATTGATATCTAGGTTTGATTGGTTTGGTTTTGCCTTTGACAGTGAACTAGCAATCACTCTGTGTCTTCCAGATCTGATTTTTATAGAATTTACTTCTAACTGATATGAATTGATACCAGTGTCTAATTGTGTTTTTTTATTGTTTTTTTACAGTTATATGACCGGATCAACACCAAGTCGCTCAGTCCTGCCAAACCTCCACCCTCAGACGCAGTCAACCGAGCCAAAGAGGTGAGTGATGTAAAGAAACTGATGAGTGTTTGGTCTGTGTCCCCGTCCGCTATCGAGTTAACTGTGTCCCCTTTACTATCGAGTTAACTGTGCCCCCGTCCGCTATCGAGTTAACTGTGTCCCCTTTACTATCGAGTTATAACTGTGTCCCCTTTACTATCGAGTTAGGAGCGTGCAGTAATATGGACGAGGCGATAGCCGAGTGGATATTCCGAACTGCCCCAAACGAGGTGGTGAATGGGGATTAAGACCAAACACGAATGTGTTTCGGATCTTATCTTAGCCGGAAAATATTTATGTTTTTCGCCCATTGAGTATTGAGTTACCGTACTCGCAAGCCTGTTGAGTACGAGATACTGAGCCTATGGACTTCAGGAAAACTCACTCTACAGCACCATGTTATTCTAAACATACCTTAGATAAGAACTGAATCGATACAGACTCCCTCACTCTGACTCTGAACAGATGTCCATTCGAGATGTGCCTGAATATTCACTACGGGCACAGTGCGCCCGAACATTCACTACGGGCTCAGTGCGCCTGAACATTCACTACGGGCACAGTGCGCCCGAACATTCACTACGGGCACAGTGCGCCCGAACATTCACTACGGGCACAGTGCGCCCGAACATTCACTACGGGCTCAGTGCGCCCGAACATTCACTACGGGCTCAGTGCGCCTGAACATTCACTACAGACACAGTGTACCTGAACATTCACTACGGGCTCAGTGCGCCCGAACATTCACTATAGACACAGTGCGCCCGAACATTCACTACGGGCTCAGTGCGCCCGAACATTCACTACGGGCACAGTGCGCCCGGACATTATTTATACTGCACCCTAGCACCAGGTAGTATTTCACAGAGGTTCACAGGTGTATAATAATAATGCTATAGCATACAGAGGTCTGTAGACAGAGGCCGGTGGACGGTGCTAACTCTGACAGGCTGATTAGATTTAAGACCACTGTTTGTTCTGGGACCTGATCCCCGCACCTCCTGAAGCCCGTCAGTGTCACCGCACTCTAAGACGATCTGATCGCTGATTGGCCGGCCGCCCTCCGCTTAGTAACCTTCATGTCGCACCCGCACTTCCCGATCACAGCACATTAACCAGTCACCCGCGACTAATCCATTCCGTGCCGACCTGCTCTCACCTCTCAGCCAATCAGCTCGCCGAGCCCGCTTAACCAATCAGATTGAAGTATTTAATTGTTTTGGCCGCGTTCACACGGCGCGATGTCGCTTCAGTAAGGGGATTGTGGAATAGGATTGTGAGACTGTTCATTACTCTAATACTCTCTGAGCGGGTCGGGGAGGGGCGCTGTGTGGGACTGAGTTGAGACGGCGCTCAGTGGACGCGAGGCGGGGCTGAGGGAGACGCAACATGTCGGCGGCAGGCACGGATCCGTTACTGGAGACTCTGAAGAAACACTTCATCCCCATGCTGGACTCACTCATCAAACACTACACAGACCAGATGACCCGCAAGTTATCACCAGCCATGTACCGGAAGATGGTGGGTGCCACGCGTGCGCAGAAACACCTGTGTACACATCCTGTGTGGGTGTGAAAGACTGGGTGTGAAAGAGTGGGTGTGAAATAGTCCAGACAAAGCTTCTGACCATGGCAAAGATGTTTATCTCACCCCTGGAATAAATGTCCATAGGTTTAACATTGGGAACTCGTTCTTCATGCCCCTACAAGTATTGCAGTCCGGTCTCCTGTGTATTGTCCGTTCCTTTAGTGTGTACAGGGGTGAGATAAATACAGAAAGCGACTCGTTTTGGTCAAAGTCGTCGTTCTCCAACTCGTTTGAATGCTGCGTGATATTTACTCGCCTGTACTCTCGTTCATATCACTCCGCGTCAAACTCGTGGAAAACGACGATTTTGACCCAAACTTGTTGGTTTCTTCCTAAATACCACTCATGACTTCTCACTTGCTTGAAGCATTCTCACCTCCCATTCTCTCAGTCTAATAGCAGTTAGAAAAAACCATGGAAGCTTAGTGGGTAAATTGTGAAATAATGTGTGGTCTGTATTGAGTGTAATCAGTATACGCTGATTGTTTTTGGCATGTTTGGTGTCAGGGTCCCGATGAGGCACAACGACAATCGTAGCTGAGTGTTTATCCTCATTAAACACTTAAAATGTCGCGGAGTTTTGCTGGAAAATTGCATAAAAATCACGTAAAATTGGCAGTTTTCCTTTTCAGTTTATAAATTTGTGTGTTTGTGTTAAACAAAGAGAGAATAAATTGGGCCTCATTCACACCAATTAACAGAGGTTCAAACCTCCCCGTACAACCCACCCCTATTCCATGGCCAATAACGATGTGTCTTCCATGTTTTCGCAGTCTCTCTGAGGCAGTAAATTCCACATGGAAAATATTTCCTATTTTTTTAGCGTCCCCAACTTTCATTTCTGATCATGGCTTACTTGCGACTTTAGTATCAGTAAATGGAATTCTCGTAAGATCCTAAACCACACTCGCAAATAACGATTACGTAGTTTATAAAACGGGTCCAGTTCTCAGAATGAATTACAGGCCGACTAAAAAAAGGAGACTGGAGATTGTTGAAGGTGTTTCTCACCCAGGAAAAGAGTCGTTTGATTAATTGCCGCACATTTCTTTGTCTTTGTCTTTGTTCGTCCCACAAATTGCCATCCGTGATAAAAAGACTCCTGGCTGGGGTTCTGTGAGTGAAACGAATGAGGGGGGCTGTGGTTCTGTGAGTGAAACGAATGAGGGGGGCTGGGGTTGTGAGTGAAACGAATGAGGGGGGCTGTGGTTCTGTGAGTGAAACGAATGAGGGGGGCTGGGGTTGTGAGTGAAACGAATGAGGGGGGCTGTGGTTCTGTGAGTGAAACGAATGAGGGGGGCTGGGGTTGTGAGTGAAACGAATGAGGGGGGCTGTGGTTCTGTGAGTGAAACGAATGAGGGGGCTGGGGTTCTGTGAGTGAAACCAATGAGGGGGGCTGGGGTTGTGAGTGAAACCAATGAGAGGGGATGGGTTCTGTGAGTGAAACCAATGAGAGGGGCTGGGGCTGACTAAAAGGCCACGAGTCTGATCGCGTAGTAATCTCACGAGGGGAGCCAAGTAAAATCATAGTGATAAAAACAAAATGACATATCAATCAACCCTAACCACTTGAATTGGCTTCAGGATTTATCTCACACCTGAATTCTAATGAGGTTTACAGCAATGGATCTATTTACGACCACAGCCAACGTCCCTTCTTTTTAGACAACTATCTACAGAGAAGGATGTCATTGGAATATGTTTTTTAAAGATTTGTGACATCATCTTACCTCACACTGATTGGGTTGGATTTATTGTACCCTACTTGAGAGAGTATTGAGTATGCGTTTCCTATGGTGGGATACATGTACACATGTCACAGGACGGGATAAATTCCCATTTATAAAAGTATGCTTTCTATTGGCATCACCTTCAACAAAGTACTTGTGATTTCTTTGACCACATGGTGTGGAAATCAATTGAGAATAAACCTTCTAGTTCTAGTATGAAATCGTAACTATCACGAATTTATTTAGATACAAATTAAGTCCTAGTTCTAGTATGAAACCTGTAACCATCATCAATTGATGTGAATACATTAACCTTGATTTGTTCTCCTGATGTAACATTCGTTCTGTAGATGATGAATACAGAGGCAGGTGTTATCGCTGGACGATTAGGATATAATTAATCACCGATAATAACCTTTTATATCCCCGCACATTGTCCTACAGGGATGGCGACTGAAACTGAACAAAATATAAAAATATGATCTTATAAAAGTACAGTATGACAATCAAAAGACAGCATTTTGATTCCACAATGAAAAGGCACAACGAAAAATCGATGAGTTTGAAAATATGTGTAAAGTCTACTGCTGGTTACTGGTCGGTCAGAGGTCAAAGGAGATAGGTCTCGCTGGGTCCCAGCAGTGGCTTCCCGATAAAACCGCAAACAAATTGACAATGAAACCTAGCTTTACGTTCATTGTATTAGAAATAATACATGAAAGGAAATAAGAATTGAAAGTTGGCATCGATATTACGAAACAATACACTCTCCAAGCAGTGCAGCAGGTGTGGTAGGAGAGTGTCTCGCTGCTGGATTAAGGCGGCCCGGGTTTAACGACACTCCCGTGCAGCTCACGGAGTGTAGCGGTCAGTGGAGTGTGACGGGTGTGACTAGCTGTTAGACTCTAGTACAGTCTGGTGTCGCCAGGGCGCACAGGCTCAAACTCAGACAGTGAGGGGCTGCCATTTTGAGACAGGGATTCCGCCTCCCTGTGACTGAGCTGCCAGTAACCAGTGTGTTACTCACCAAGCATAGGTCCTAGAGTAGCTTTTACTGGGCATGTACCAAATAGATCAGCTTGGAGAGTTACAATGATTCCCCGAATACTGCCAGAATTGTGGTATTCTCAGGTTTGGGTTTGCACTAAAATTAGATCAGCCAATCAAGAACTTCCTTTCTCCAATCAGTGCCCAGGGAACTGGTAAATGGGAGCTGTGGTCTGTTAGACCCTTACAGACCGTCAGCCTGAGGCGGCGCGGTCTGTACACAGACTAACCAGCTTTGTGTGGTCAGGAAACACTCCTCGAGTGTTGGAGTGCCTTGTGTGCTGAACTCTTGACGGCCTCACGTGTGAGGGCCACTCGTCGGCCCACGCCTATCAGCTTATAATTAACAGGCCTATGATCGGCCTGAGGCGGGCCTAAAGCCGGAGACACACCCAGCCAACACAAAATGGCGGATATCTGAACTATTATTTCATAGTTCACCTGAATATTGCTTCTGAGATGTGAGATTACCAGTAGGAGATGTTCCTATCAAATGACAGCTCACATAGACGTCCTGTTGTGTTGGCCATTCTGGAAATCACTGCGTTTCTCTCTTAGTGTGTGCCCCCCCCCCCCACCCCCCTCACGTCACTCCCTCAACAAGCTGCACCCACACTCCCCACAGTCACATTCCTACCACCCGACCTGCCGCCTGGTGTCAAACGCACCAACTAAGACTGGCCGCCTGTGGTTTCTCCGTGACGGTAGTGTCAAGTCTGTCCACCAGGGCACAGAGGACCAGTGTCCTGTGAAACCACCTTCTCGTCATTTCTTTGGACATTTTGAGATGCTCCTTCTTTGTTTCTACTGCGTACACGATTGAGAGGGGGCACGCGGGGGTAATATCTGAATGAATGCGACCAATAGCGAGTATAATGTTGGGTATTATCCGGAGATTACTGTTTGCTCACGTACATTCCCCTGATTAAACCAAATCTTCCTGTCCATGTTCCTGAGGTAATATTTGATACTTTAAAAGATTCCCTGAGGGCAAGACGCGACTTTACCTTTATTATCATATATAAGCAGCTTGTATTTCCTCCAGTATACAATGTACATATGAGTATATAATGTACATATGAGTATACATTGTACATATGAATATACATTGTACATATGAGTATATAATGTACATATGAGTATACATTGTACATATGAGTATACATTGTACATATGAGTATACATTGGACATGAGTATACATTGTACATATGAGTATACATTGTACATGAGTATACATTGTACATGAGTATACATTGTACACATGAGTATACATTGTACACATGAGTATACATTGTACAAATAAGTATACATTGTACATATGAGTATACATTGTACATATATATTTGGTTAAACATTGTACGCTACATTGTGTATTGGTTTTGTTATTGGAGGTTGTCACTCTTATAGGCTGCTTGTTGTTTTGGTAGTTTTGAATCTATCAGTCCATGTGATAAAGATGTTGGTTAAAGAGATCAATAATAAAAACTCCTTGTCTGTTCAGACACCTGACAGTTACAAATATAAATCAGAGGAGTCAATGCTGTGACTCGGATAGAGGTTCCACTAGTTTTGTGACATGTCCAGATGGCGTCTAGATGGTGTGTCCGGTTTCATAAGAACTAGACATTAGACTTCGTTTTGTCTGATATTGTTTGCACTGTTGGTGTCGCTTTTCATATCTGTCTAACACCTTTGTCACGAAACTAGTGAAACAGGTCCATGATGTGTAGATTTGTCTAATTCTTATGGTTGGGGTCTGTCTTTTCCTAAGGGCAGCTACTTGTGTTGTCACGAAACTAGACAACCCCAATGTCTGTATGGTGTCACGAAACTCGTGAACCAGGTCCCAGGTGAGGTGTCTTCTATAGTGGACAGTGAAGTGGTACCTAAGGCTAGTCCGTTTACAGACCGCGCTGCCTGAGGCTTACGGTCCGTAAGGGTCTAACAGAGCGAGGCACCCGATTGGCTGTTCCCTCTGCCTGATGGGAGAAAGGAATTCCGAGACTGGCTGTTCTAACTCAAGCCGCTAGTTACTGGCAAATTAGTCAGGCAGCATAGCACCAGCGGAGGCAGGAATTCCTGCCTGAAAGGGGCAGCACATAACAGTGTTAGTTTGAGCCTGTGTGCCTTGGCCCTGGCGACAACAGACTGTACTAGAGTCTATCATACAGCTAACACATCTGAGAGGCCACTTTGACGTTATAAAACCCGGACGTTTTGTACTTAGTTGGCCTCACTGCCCGCCACACGTGACTGACTCTGTGACCAGTCATGCGTGACGACCGCCGGTCAGTCAGTTCACGGCTGAGTGAGCGCAGACTGCCTGGCGCACTGCCCACATGACGGGCCCACTGGTCAGTTGTGGTCACTGCTATTGATCTGTTATCGACTGGCATGTCGCACGCGGTGCAGTGCCTACCGCGGCCCCCCCCCCCCCCCCCAACCACCACCCCACGGGAGAACCTCCGCCAAACTGTTCTTGCTCTTCCTGTTTGTGTTCCTTCTTACTTCCTCTCCAGGGGCCTGTTTAATAATCTAGGCTCTTACATGTAGATCTTGTTCTGAATGCCTAGAGACCCTGGGACGATGTGGGTCAACTTTAATCAACACTTATGGACGACCTTATAGACGACCCTTTGGGCGGCTAATACTGTCTTAACGGTCATACTTAATCATCATTAAATGCTAACCCTTGTATGAGGTACAGAAAGTGGTGTTCATGTATGATCCTTGATTATTAAACGAGCCCCAGATTCCCTCCGTTCCCCTCTCATCACCTTTGACCTCAGCCCTGCCGCCTTTCTCATGTCACACCTGGTCTTCTACAGACCTCATTGAGAATGTAAACCACGATCCATTATATAAAACCTGTCAGATACCATGACTGTGATATACGGACTCAAATCTGTGGTATACGGTCTCAAAGCTATGGTATACAGGAAAATAGTCCCTTTGTGCTGTAGAGCAAAGAAATGTGGCAATTCCTGGGTTTAATTTGTTAGATAAGTTGGATATTTAATAATGGTTTGTGGGATAGGTGTTTCTGTAAACTACTTGAAGTTGACGCAGTAATACACTCGTTCACGCTCGTGCATTACTCCGTCAACCTTTCGTGGTTGACGGCCGCCTGTCCACAAAACCATCGTTTACTGTCCATGACATACCTAGTCCTCTCTCTGTCCTCCCCCACACACGCCCCCTGTCAGGAGGGTCGGGTGGGGGTGGTATGTGGAAGGGGTTGGCGGCTGTTGACGTCGTTGAGTGGCTCTTTACCTGCAGTCAGTATCGACTCCTAACACCAGGCGCTGAGTAGAGAGAGGGGGGGGGGGGGGGGGGGATCGCCAGCGGCACAGGTGACCGCCTCACACAAACACAGTCTCTACGTTCACCGACCAGAGGCCGTGTGTCTACAATAAAGTACCTACAATACAATAAAGTAGTCACATCCCACATGAGTGTAATGACCGATGACTGAGTCAGTCACATCCCACATGAGTGTAATGACCGATGACTGAGTCAGTCACATCCCACATAAGTGTAATGACCGATGACTGTGAATCAGTCACATCCCACTTGAGTGTAATGACCGATGGCCATGTCAGTCACATCCAACAGGAGTGTAATGACCGATGACTGAGTCAGTCACATCCCACATGAGTGTAATGACCGTTGGCTGTGAGTCAGTCACATCCCACATGAGTGTAATGACCGATGACTGTGTCAGTCACATCCCACATGAGTGTAATGACCAATGACTGTGAGTCAGTCACATCCCACATGAGTGTAATGATCGATGACTGAGTCAGTCACATCCCACATGAGTGTAATGACCGATGACTGAGTCAGTCACATCCCACATGAGTGTAATGACCGTTGGCTGTGAGTCAGTCACATCCCACATGAGTGTAATGACCGATGACTGTGTCAGTCACATCCCACATGAGTGTAATGACCAATGACTGTGAGTCAGTCACATCCCACATGAGTGTAATGATCGATGACTGAGTCAGTCACATCCCACATGAGTGTAATGACCGATGACTGAGTCAGTCACATCCCACATGAGTGTAATGACCGATGGCCATGTCAGTCACATCCCACATGAGTGTAATGACCAATGGCTGTGAGTCAGTCACATCCCACATGAGTGTAATGACCAATGGCTGTGAGTCAGTCACATCCCACATGAGTGTAATGACCAATGGCTGTGAGTCAGTCACATCCCACATGTGTGTAATGACCGATGGCTGTGAGTCAGTCACATCCCACATGAGTGTAATGACCGATGACTGTGTCAGTCACATCCCACATGAGTGTAATGACCGATGGCCATGTCAGTCACATCCCACATGAGTGTAATGACCGATGACTGAGTCAGTCACATCCCACATGAGTGTAATGACCAATGGCTGTGAGTCAGTCACATCCCACATGAGTGTAATGACAGATGACTGTGTCAGTCACATCCCACATGAGTGTAATGACCAATGGCTGTGAGTCAGTCACATCCCACATGAGTGTAATGATCGATGACTGAGTCAGTCACATCCCACATGAGTGTAATGACCGATGGCTGTGAGTCAGTCACATCCCACACGAGTGTAATGACCGATGACTGTGTCAGTCACATCCCACATGTGTGTAATGACCAATGGCTGTGAGTCAGTCACATCCCACATGAGTGTAATGACCAATTATCGCGAGTCAGTCACATCCCACATGTGTATAATGACCGATGACTGAGTCAGTCACATCCCACTTGTGTGTAATGACCGATGGCCATGTCAGTCACATCCCACATGAGTGTAATGACCGATGACTGAGTCAGTCACATCCCACTTGTGTGTAATGACCGATGGATGTGAGTCAGTCACATCCCACTTGTGTGTAATGACCGATGACTGTGTCAGTCACATCCCACATGAGTGTAATGACCGATGACTGAGTCAGTCACATCCCACTTGTGTGTAATGACCGATGGATGTGAGTCAGTCACATCCCACTTGTGTGTAATGACCGATGACCTTCTGATCTGTGAAGTGAGCAAAATTCATTTAAAAAATAATGTCACCGTTTGTCAGCGAACAAACACATTTGTTGGACAAAATCGGATCGGAGAATATTGGTTCGTTGATACCTTTAGGGTTCATACATTCACTTTGATATATAGTTTGACTTCATACGCCGTTTGATTTATCCCTGTGTGGTAATTGTCTCCCGAGTCCCCCTCGTTTTATAGATTTGATCGTTGCAGATCGCACGGCATTAACGACACACAGCAGAAGGTCGTCAATGATGGATGAGAATCAATGTGGCGCACAGTTAGAGAGTAAATAACGGTAAACTGGGTGCACGCCGATTACCGAGGTCGCTGTTGGTCTCCACAGTCACATAAAGTGGCAGGGTTCTCACTTTCCTATACCTACGTCAGAACGTCTATGAAGTACGAGCCGCTGCTAGGGGTGCAGTATGAAGACTATTCGGGCTCACTGAGACGTAGTGAAGGAGCTGGGACTCGATGACGTAATCAGTGAATAAACTCACCTTTCCCCCTGTTTTCTTAGGGATATAATCATGATAAAACGTATTGAGTGAAACAGTAGCGACTCCCTTCTTGGCCTTTTGTGAGGCGGGTGACGGCCAGGTGGCGCTCCAGTCGGCTCAGGTGCTGCGTGTGTGTGTGTATGTGTGTGTG
Source organism: Alentia gelatinosa (assembly GCA_950022655.1). Taxonomy (NCBI): domain Eukaryota; kingdom Metazoa; phylum Annelida; class Polychaeta; order Phyllodocida; family Polynoidae; genus Alentia; species Alentia gelatinosa. The sequence goes on from OX465582.1 coordinate 947,106, forward strand.
TGTGGGGGGGGGGGGGGGTAAATATGGGGGGGGGGGAGTTGAGGAGGTGAGGCTTTAAGTGGCAGTCTACACTTCGTCAACAGCGTGTTTTGGCTTCACTTAACCCCGCCTCCCGGCACCGCGCTCTCTCCAACACGTCTCTCCGTCCGCCGCCCGCTTACTATTCCCTCCACTCTCCCCCCGCCCTCTCCACTCTCCGGGCGGATCTCCGTACACGGGTTGACATCTGGCCGCTAACTGGGATCTCTCACAGGAGGTGGCGGACCACGAGGAGGGGTTGGAGTGTGATATTGATTGACACACACCCCGGACATGTGGCACAGGCGGCTGAGGTTTGTTTAGTCCCCTCTGGACGTGTGGACACGCCGGTCAAAGCGGCCCCGAGACGACTGGGCCCGGGCGGCTACCTGACCCACACCTGGACACTTATGTAAACCACGGATCGACCTCACTCAGCATGGACCCGTTCAGCATGGCCAGTTGACTGGCGTGATTTGTGGAAGGATCTAAACCGGCCCGATATTCTCACCTGGTCAAGTCGCGCTGTATCGTGGACTGTCGGGTAGGATCGTCCTCGATCGTGCAAGATCGGCTTGCCTGATTTCCCCTGTGAGTGTGTGCAGCCCCTATTATCGCTCACGGCCCGCGAATCGGGGGTCTTCCACCGGAGCGATTGGGCTTAGATCAGCCAGGATCGGTTTAGATCGGCCAAGATCGGCTGGTATCGGCCCAGATCGGACCTCCTGCTGGAGTACCTACTGAGAACGGGTGTGTATGAGGTAAAGGTGCAGGAAACCCGGACCTCCCTGCCCAGCTCTCCTATCACCCTGGACGTGGATACGCAATGGAGATGTTGATATCACAGGACCCGGGATGGCGCTACAGTGTGAAACGTTAAATCTCGGAACAGAGGGATGCGCATCACTGATGAATGAATGAACGTGGAGTTAGAAAGAATAAACAATCAAAAGGCCGGGGTTTTATCCAGACTGTGGGTCATTTTACTGCGACCCACTTGGCAACCAGCTACTTTTACAACTACCTTCGTAGGATCCAAATATATGAAGCACCAGCGGGTGAATGAGGTATTTTGATCTCTAGTGACTGGTCATGGTCAGCTGGGCACGCCTCTCAGACACTGAGACACTGGCCCTCTGCACCCTACCAGTGCCACAGAGTTGGCACGCAGACAGTGAAAAGATTTTGTAGCATGCTGAGAATCTTTATACCATCTCACTAACCTAGGCAGCGTATCTGTGTGTGTTTCCCACGCTCAAAAACACGATAACCTTCAACTGAAGGTGAAATATACTCAACATAAACTAGGGAACTGTAAACACGAGGATACTCAACAGAAAGTAGAATATACTCAATATCAACTTGGAAACTGTAGATAAACAGAAAGTGGAATATACACAACATCAACTTGGAAACTCTAGGTAAACAATCCGAAACAGAAAGTAGAATATACTCAATATCAACTAGGAAACTAAATAAACGATCCTCAACACGCAAGGTGGAATATACTCAACATCACCTGGGACACCTTACATGACACCTGCCCACGTTAGTACAATGTGTAGTAGGTGGTGACATCTCAGTAAACTCAGGAGGTTTAACTCACACACCACGTTAGTACAATGTGTAGTAGGTGGTGATATCTCAGTAAACTCGGGAGGTTTAACTCACACACCACACACACCATGGAGATGTCGGTCCGGCCCGGCCCTAACGGCCTCTACCTCCACGTCACCGCCCAGCTCCCCTACAGCAGAGACACCTGCCGGAGAGAGTGGAAACTACGCCTCAGACACCCCCTACTGTACGACCGAGGAACTAGCGAGGACCTGCTACAGGACGCTATTCACATGAAGAGGGTGGGCCATTTATTTAGTATTCTCTAAGTCACATGAAGAGAATGGGCCATTTATTTAGTATTATCTACTAAGTCACATGAAGAGGGTGGGCCATTTATTTAGTATCATCTACTAAGTCACATGAAGAGGGTGGGCCATTTATTTAGTATTCTGTACTAAGTCACATGAAGAGGGTGGGCCATTTATTTAGTATTATGTACTAAGTCACATGAAGAGGGTGGGCCATTTATTTAGTATTATCTAAGTCACATGAAGAGGTTGGGCCATTTATTTAGTATTCTCTAAGTCACATGAAGAGGGTGGGGCATTTATTTAGTATTCTCTAAGTCACATGAAGAGAATGGGCCATTTATTTAGTATTATCTACTAAGTCACATGAAGAGGGTGGGCCATTTATTTAGTATTCTGTACTAAGTCACATGAAGAGGGTGGGGCATTTATTTAATATTCTGTACTAAGTCACATGAAGAGGGTGGGCCATTTATTTAGTAGTCTCTGCTAATTTACATGAAGAGGGTGTGACATTTATTTAGTATTCTCTACTAAGTCACATGAAGAGGGTGGGCCATTTATTTAGTATTATCTACTAAGTCACATGAAGAGGGTGGGCCATTTATTTAGTATTCTCTAAGTCACATGAAGGGGTGAGCCATTTATTTAGTATTCTGTACTAATTTACATGAAGAGGATGGGACGTTTATTTAGTATTCTGAACTAATTCACACGAGGAGGATGGGACATTTATTTAGTATTCTGTAATAGGTCACATGAAGAGGGTGGGCCATTTATTGATTACCTTGTGTTTATTGATCCGTTGTTTCCTGTTACAATAATTGTATAAATCTTGGGGAACGACACATCCCTCAGTGAATGGGTTCAAAGCAATCCAAGAAGCTGAGGAGGATTAAACTCCAAATGTCCAGCCATGTCAGCATTATCCCTCTCTCTCCGGCCAGACCACTACGCGGCACTTAGTGCACTATGTCAGAGCCCCTCCGGCCAGACCACTACGCGGCACTTAGTGCACTATGTGGACTGAGTCAGTCTCTCCGGCCAGACCACTACGCGGCACTATGTGGACTATGTTCACTGAGTCAGAGTCTCTCCGGCCAAACCACTACGCGGCACTTAGTGCACTATGTGGACTGAGTCAGAGTCTCTACGTTCACCAGGTCGTGACTTAGCGCTGAGATAAATCCCTCAGAGTGTTGGAACAATACTCTCTGTTCAAACCAGTCGTGTGTATATGATTCGTGTGCTCACTAAGTGATGTTTTCTTTTTTTCTGTGTAGATACAAACACTATGTGGACTGAGTCAGAGTGTCTCCGGCCAGACCACTACGCGGCACTTAGTGCACTATGTGGACTGAGTCAGTCTCTCCGGCCAGACTACTACGCGGCACTTAGTGCACTATGTGGACTGAGTCAGAGCCTCTCCGGCCAGACCACTACACAGCACTTAGTGCACTATGTCAGAGTCTCTCCGGCCAGACCACTACGCGGCACTTAATGCACTATGTGGACTGAGTCAGAGTCTCTCCGGCCAGACCACTACGCGGCACTTAGTGCACTATGTCAGAGCCCCTCCGGCCAGACCACTACGCGGCACTTAGTGCACTATGTGGACTGAGTCAGAGTCTCTCCGGCCAGACCACTACGCGGCACTTAGTGCACTATGTCAGAGCCTCTCCGGCCAGACCACTACGCAGCACTAAGTGCACTATGTGGACTGAGTCAGAGGCTCTACGTTCACCAGGTCGTGACTTAGCGCTGAGATAAATCCCTCAGAGTGTTGGAACAATACTCTCTGTTCAAACCGGTCGTGTGCATATGATTCCTGTGCTCACTAAATTAATGTATTTTCTTCTCTGCTCAGATAGAAACAATCGAGTTATCCGGAATGGGAATGTACAAATGTGTCTTGTGCTTTATCTGTATACCTTACGTAACCCTCTTTCTCTATATTATTATATACCCGTGCACGAACTATGAAATACTGCCCACTGCTGGGCATGACGTATAGATAATGTTCGGGCCCAGATCTTTTACAGATTTTCAGTGTATAAAGATGTATAACATGTCATGACACATCCTGTTCACTGGTGTCCCACTTGTCTCGCTCAGGTCTCAGTAACCACGTTTCCTCATATTATATGAGTGTATATAAAGATGTATAAACATGTCATGACACATCCTGCTCACTGGTGTCCCTCCTGTCTCACTCAGGTCTCAGTAACCACGTTTCCTCATATTATATGAGTGTATATAAAGATGTATAAACATGTCATGACACATCCTGCTCACTGGTGTGCCTCCTGTCTCACTCAGGTCTCAGTAACCACGTTTCCTCATATTATATGAGTGTATATAAAGATGTATAAACATGTCATGACACATCCTGCTCACTGGTGTCCCTCCTGTCTCACTCAGGTCTCAGTAACCACGTTTCCTCATATTATATGAGTGTATATAAAGATGTATGACTACGTTATGAAGCATGTTCTCACCCATGTCCCACTTGTCTCGCTCAGGTCCTTGAAGCCATACAAGATGTCTCAGACGTGGAATGGCCATCTCTGTGGCCTCAGTTACTACATTTCCTCATGTTATATGTGAGTGTTTATAACGATGTATAACTACGTTATGAAGCATGTTTCTCACCCGCGTCCTTTCTCTCGTTGTCAGGTCCTTGAAGCCATACAAGATGTCTCAGACAACATCGCGGACGAGTGTCAAGAACTGCGCCACATTCTGCTCCAACCTCATTTCATGGTGAGTGCCGCTCTCTTATCTCATTTATCTCATTTATCACTGCCCGGGAGGGGTTCAGCCACAGGAATAACACTGAAATATTATACACAACGATCACACCACGGTCATGGCAGAGTGATGGGAGATGACGTCATCACCGACCAGCCAATCAGCAGCCAGGATGTGAGAAAGTAGGCAAGACATCAACATGGAGATTTTATACATTCCTAACTAGATTTGTTGAAGCAATTCCAATTATTCTGATATAGTGATGCTATTCAATGTCATGGAAAAGGGTGAGACAAATCCAGAACTGTTCTCGAATCGTAAAATAGGCCCGCTCTAGGCCCGCTCTAGGCCCGCTCTAGGCCCGCTCTAGGCCCGCTCTAGGCCCGCTCTAGGCCCGCTCTAGGCCCGCTCTAGGCCCGATCTAGGCCCGATCTAGCCCGCTCTAGGCCCGGTCTAGGCCTGGTCTAGGCCTGGTCTAGGCCCGGTCTAGGCCTGATCTAGGCCTGCTCTAGGCCCGATCTAGGCCCGCTCTAGGCCTGATCTAGGCCCGCTCTAGGCCTGATCTAGGCCTGCTCTAGGCCCGCTCTAGGCCTGCTCTAGGCCCGCTCTAGGCCCGCTCTAGGCCTGATCTAGGCCTGCTCTAGGCCTGATCTAGGCCTGCTCTAGGCCCGCTCTAGGCCCGCTCTAGGCCTGGTCTAGGCCTGGTCTAGGCCCGCTCTAGGCCTGGTCTAGGCCCGCTCTAGGCCTGGTCTAGGCCC
>OX465582.1:957500-1060656 GCA_950022655.1 Alentia gelatinosa
AAACGTGGCGGAAGTTGAGGGCCGGATGTCGTCTGCTCATTTCCTGACGTCTTCCTTCCGGCCACGCCTGCGCACTGCCACTTCCGCTCACTTTGAAATTAGGTCAATGGATGTGGCGCCACCTGGTGTAATATAAAGAGGCATTTGGCATGAGAATGTTTTCCCTGAGGTGTCTTTGAACCTCTCCCTGCTCCACACTCTCCCCCCCCCGTTAAGTCAGTCCGCTCCTGAACATGGCCCTATTTTAATATTATTTATCTTTTATTTGTTCTTGAGGTTGAACCCATAGCCTGAATGGAATGCCCATTTTTCATTGTCAGATTATAGAGATTATACTTGATTTTAAATAAAGATAATATTTATTGAGCCTTATTCAAGTCAATAATACCACGATTTGTACCAGCTAATGTGGCTTATGACTTAATGGATAGGCGATACGTGTAGCATTTATACACAATATTGACTAGTTTCAGATACAAGCGAGGAGGTGACACATGGTAATATCCGAACAAATGCTAGGATATTGCGTAGGGTCAGCTCAAAGGAGTATATATAAAGCCGCTCATATCTGAAACCTGTCTGTACTATATTTATCATCCACCTTTATCCAACTGGTGGCGTGCCGATTCAAGTTAACTTTTCTCCCCAGTCTCTCTCTCACTCCCCAGTCTCTCTCACTCCCCAGTCCCTCTCACTCCCCACCAGTCTCTCTCACTCACCAGTCTCTCACTCACCAGTCCCTCTCACTCACCAGTCTCTCTCACTCACCAGTCTCTCTCACTCACCAGTCTCTCTCACTCCTCACCAGTCCCTCTCACTCACCAGTCTCTCTCACTCACCAGTCTCTCTCACTCACCAGTCCCTCTCACTCACCAGTCTCTCTCTCACTCACCAGTCTCTCACTCACCAGTCCCTCTCACTCACCAGTCTCTCTCACTCACCAGTCTCTCTCACTCACCAGTCTCTCTCACTCACCAGTCTCTCTCACTCACCAGTCCCTCTCACTCACCAGTCTCTCTCACTCACCAGTCTCTGCCTCGACAGTGTTTATCCAAGTGGCGCCCCCTTCTGACTGATTCCTTCATCACAGAGCCTGTGATCCACGCATGCTCTAGCGTCTCCCTCCCACTTCCGTTTGGAGGTGTCATCTGGTGGAGACACTTTAAACTAACGCGGCATCCAAGCGGAGTCTGCGGGCTGCTGTGTGGGCTGGTTACCGACCTACAGGCAGTGTCTGTGATGGGAGAGTGGTGTCATTAATGGCGTAACATACAAAGTGGTACCACTGAGTAGTTCTCAATTACTAATAATCATCAATGCAAACTGGATTCCTGTTACTTATTCTGATACCAAACGAGTGACATGTTCTGAAATTAGCGGTGTGGACTACAAAATTGCGTATAGATCATCATATTCAACTTACAAGAAGTTGAGATAGTTTTTAATTTTCATCGTAAACTTTACGATATGCCTTTAAGAAGATTTGCTCTCTTTATGGGTGGGGGTTGGGGTGGGGGTTGGGGGGTGCAGATTGGATGAGTTGAGTGATAGTAAGAGACAAGGCTACAGCTCTGGAGAACAGGATTAGGGTGCGTGTTTATAAGATCCGATGTCGCCATAATCTCCTCATTGATCATCTCCTACACGCAGGGAATGACGGCAAGGAGTGTACTAATTAACCCCAAACTGTGTTACCACTTACACCTCATCATTTATCTCACCCCTGGTACAAGTTTAGCCATAGGAATAACATTAGAAAAAAAACAACTCAACGATCACCCCCGTAAAGGGACAACACTACGCCACGGCCGTGGCGTAGTGAATTTGAGATGACGTCATATGGATTTGCTAAGTCTTTTCTAATTATTGTGATAGTTTGATGATATCTAATTTCTAATAAAAAGGGGTGAGATAAATCCAGAACCGCACTCGAATCATAAATAGACACAACTCCACTCGTTTGAATGGGCCGTAATCGTCACTCGGCTTCGCCTCGATGACGATTGCGACCCATCCAAACTCGTGGAGTATTGTCTATTTATACGATTCTCGATGCTGTTCTATATAAGCACCCGTGTGAAACAAAGCCCTGTCATGCCACGGCCATATTGTATAGGACACAGAGTGATTGCTAGTTCCCCCGTCATGCTGTCGCCATATTGTATAGGGCACAGAGTGATTGCTAGTTCCCCCGTCATGCTGCAACCATATTGTATAGGGCACAGAGTGATTGCTAGTTCCCCCGTCAGGCTGTCGCCATATTGTATAGGGCACAGAGTAATTGCTAGTTCCCCCGTCATGCCGCGGCCATATTGTATAGGGCACAGAGTGATTGCTAGTTCCCCCGTCATGCTGTCTCCATATTGTATAGGGCACAGAGTGATTGCTAGTTCCCCCGTCATGCCGCGGCCATATTGTATAGGGCACACAGTGATTGCTAGTTCCCCCGTCATGCTGTCACCATATTGTATAGGGCACAGAGTAATTGCTAGTTCCCCTGTCATGCCGCAACCATATTGTATAGGGCACAGAGTGATTGCTAGTTCCCCCGTCATGCCGCGGCCATATTGTATAGGGCACACAGTGATTGCTAGTTCCCCCGTCATGCTGTCGCCATATTGTATAGGGCACACAGTGATTGCTAGTTCCCCCGTCATGCTGTCTCCATATTGTATAGGGCACAGAGTGATTGCTAGTTCCCCCGTCATGCCGCGGCCATATTGTATAGGGCACACAGTGATTGCTAGTTCCCCCGTCATGCTGTCGCCATATTGTATAGGGCACAGAGTAATTGCTAGTTCCCCTGTCATGCCGCAACCATATTGTTTAGGGCACAGAGTGATTGCTAGTTCCCCCGTCATGCCGCGGCCATATTGTATAGGGCACACAGTGATTGCTAGTTCCCCCGTCATGCTGTCGCCATATTGTATAGGGCACACAGTGATTGCTAGTTCCCCTGTCATGCTTCAACCACTCCCTGATTCTAAAATTATACGCCCCTCCCGCCTCCCGCCGTACGGCGTCAGGGCAGGTATTCACCGATCCGGGAGTTCGTTACAATTATCAGATTTAATGACCAGTCAGTTTTCCCACTGTACTCATTAGATTAAACGTAATGATCAGAATCTCTGGAAGATTTCACCCCACCCCACAACCTACTCCGTCTTGTACTCATCAGATTAAAGAAGGGACGTACTAAAAATGTCCTATTTTTTTGCCCCCTGTGCACTGCGTGTGTACCTGGTGGATGTCCGTCATGTCAGACCCGCAGAGACCCTCGTGTAATTACCGGCGGGGGGGAGGGGGGGGGGGGGTGTTTATTCAGGGCTCAGTCGACACTCTGTGGTGTGCAGGTATTTGTTGACTTGGCAGCCGTCTAGTCGCCCTCTACACGCTTCTCAGTCCGACACCAGGGGGCGCCTCGTTACCATGGTAACCGGTCGTCAGGGTAACGTCCCGTACAAACAGCCCCACGTGATCTCCTGCCCGTTGTTACGGACCCTCTCATTGGTCGATATTAGTAAGAGCCTGTGTGATTGGCTGATGAAGGGGTTCATTGGTTGGCCCTTATAGCCATGACCCTTCTGTTAACTTCTCACCGGCTACAAGCCCGTCTCTACAGAGATAAATACTCAACAGGCATTGGATACGAGTCTACAAGCCTTTTCCTCACGTCTCCATGGAAATCCTTGCTTACATTTATAGTTTATAAAAATAATTGTTTTTGTTCTCTCGGTCTCTCTGAGGCAGTGAATTCCGTGTAAAATGTTATCATTAATCCTTCCTTAGGTCACTGTAAGTCACAGAGGAAGGTCTCCCTCTAACAAATGAAATAATGTCAAGAAACGTCAAGAAATGTCATATGATGGTTTATATGGCGTGAGTTGTCTTCGCGGAATGATGTCACGAGGCGGAGCTGAGTGATAACTGTAGCAGAAGACAATGAATGACATGTAAACAACAATATTAAACTAGGTCACCTTTAGATTTTATCCTACTTTGCCACATGCTTTTCATATGTCAAGTTTGGAATATGCATATTTCATGGTATAACTGTGGCATACAGTCACACCATGTTAAGTCTATGGAGATTTATATGAGGGGTAGGATGATAACCATAGCATACAGTCACACCATGTTAAGTCTATGGAGATTTATATGAGGGGTAGGATAATAACCATGGCATACAGTCACACCATGTTAAGTCTATGGAGATTCATATGAGGGGTGGAATAATCCTATATCTGCAGCTGTCGTGGTAGCACTAGTCTCCTCAATAGATAATCACCTTAGACCAGTTTGATCTCATACACAATAATGAAAGTGGCTCTTTCACGTATGCCAACGTTGCTTACTTTATCAAAGTATTTGCAAGTAGGATGTTAATAATCACCATGCCTCAAAGATCTGATACACGTGAATTACTTGATTATACTTTCTATCATTCCTGGTCATGTCCACACGCAGATCACAAAGAATCTCCTTATAGAACGTGGTCCTTTTCTCATATTAAATAACGCTATATACGCGGCTGTAGCCGGAGCGTCGGTCTCGTGAACAGAGCCTGCTGTGTTCTGTGGCTACACGAGTCTCGGGGGTGTGAGGAAACCTCGTTAGGCGGCGCTGGGGGCGCCCGGCAATATGTGGCTTCAGGCCTGGCTTCAGGGCTGGCTTCAGGCCTGGCTTCAGGGCTGGCTTCAGGGCTGGCTTCAGGACTGGCTTCAGGACTGGCTTCAGGCCTGGCTTCAGGGCTGGCTTCAGGGGCGGAGGTGGCGATGCGTCAGTCGGCGGATGAAAGGTGACACTGGTGGACCCTCTGTGAGGGGCCTTCACCTCCACCCCGCCCCCGACCCGAGAACTAACGGGACAATAATTCAGCTGCTGTTGTGGTGTGTGGTGTAGTCTTTGTGGGTCTGTGAAGTATCCGTGTGGCCGACTTCTCATTTATGTTGACGTTTTAGAACCTATATATCTTATACTCCACCTAAAAATTTAAATCTGGGGTCATTTTCGATATAGCAGTGGTGGACTTACTGCTATATCAAAGGTGAGTCTTTCTCATACCATGTCTATGTGGTGTGGTTTACAGCCACCTTTGTCCTTCATCCCCAGTAGTGGTAGATCTACTGCTAAATCAAAGGCCAGTCCTTCTCATACCATGTCTATGTGGTTGTATAAACCTGGCTGTATCGTAGCCTCCTTTATAAACCTGGCCGTATCGTAGCCTCCTTGTTCACCCCAGTCCGTATCGTAGCCTCCTTGAATATACCCGGCTGTATCGTAGCCTCCTTGTATAAACCTGGCTGTATCGTAGCCTCCTTGTATAAACCTGGCCGTATCGTAGCCTCCTTGTATAAACCTGGCTGTATTGTAGCCTCCTTTTATCCTACCCCTAATATAAAATCCCATAGGCTTAACATTGAGATTCCGTATGCCACGCTCCGCCTCGTGATATCACTACGCCAAACGCCAGTCGTGGCATACGGGAGCCAAGATTAAAACTCATCCGGTTTTATGATAGTATAAACTTTGCTGTATCGTAGCCTCCTTGTTCACCCCAGTCCGTATCGTAGCCTCCTTATATAAACCTGGCCGTATCGTAGCCTCCTTGAATATACCCGTCTGTATCGTAGCCTCCTTGTCTATACTAGTCCGTATCGTAGCCTCGTTGTATAAACCTGGCCGTATCGTAGCCTCCTTGAATATACCCGTCTGTATCGTAGCCTCCTTGTCTATACTAGTCTGTATCGTAGCCTCCTTGTATAAACCTGGCCGTATCGTAGCCTCCTTGAATATACCCGGCTGTATCGTAGCCTCCTTGTCTATACTAGTCCGTATCGTAGCCTCGTTGTATAAACCTGGCCGTATCGTAGCCTCGTTGTATAAACCTGGCTGTATCGTAGCCTCCTTTATAAACCTGGCTGTATCGTAGCCTCCTTGTTCACCCCAGTCCGTATCGTAGCCTCCTTGTATAAACCTGGCCATATCGTAGCCTCCTTTATAAACCTGGCCGTATCGTAGCCTCCTTTATAAACCTGGCTGTATCGTAGCCTCCTTTATAAACCTGGCTGTATAGTAGCCTCCTTTATAAACCTGGTCAGTCGTAGCCTCCTTGTATAAACCTGGCCGTATCGTAGCCTCCTTGTCTATACCAGTCCGTATCGTAGCCTCCTTGTATAGACCTGGCTGTATCGTAGCCTCCTTGTATAAACCTGGCCGTATCGTAGCCTCCTTGTTTGTACCTGGCTGTATCGTAGCCTCCTTGTTCACCCCAGTCCGTATCGTAGCCTCCTTGTATAAACCTGGCTGTATTGTAGCCTCCTTGTTTGTACCTGGCTGTATCGTAGCCTCCTTGTATAAACCTGGCCGTATCGTAGCCTCCTTTATAAACCTGGCTGTATCGTAGCCTCCTTATATAAACCTGGCTGTATCGTAGCCTCCTTGTTCACCCCAGTCCGTATCGTAGCCTCCTTGTATAAACCTGGCTGTATCATAGCCTGTATAAACCTGGCTGTATCGTAGCCTCCTTGTATAAACCTGGCCGTATCGTAGCCTCCTTGTTCACCCCAGTCCGTATCGTAGCCTCCTTATATAAACCTGGCTGTATCGTAGCCTCGTTGTATAAACCTGGCTGTATCGTAGCCTCCTTGTATAAACCAGGCCGTATCGTAGCCTCCTTTATAAACCTGGCTGTATCGTAGCCTCCTTTATAAACCTGGCCGTATCGTAGCCTCCTTGTATAAACCTGGCTGTATCGTAGCCTCCTTGTATAAACCTACCCGTATCATAGCCTCCTTGTATAAACCTACCCGTATCATAGCCTGTATAAACCTCACTCATACCTCACTTTACTGGAGGTGACCGCTGCGGGCCTGAAGCACGCCACCAATGCTTTCATGTGTGAGTACTCAGCCGTGAGCTGCTCGTAAACCAGTCTGCGTGCCCTCACCTCCTCACCTCATATCACTGAGGAGGGGATCTCCGCTACACTCTGTCTCTGGTAAGGTGGCAGGATTCTGCTCACCCACCTTCTTTGAGGATGATCCTGGCTATATTGGGTCTCCAACAAGGGGGCAGAATTTTGCTTACCCATTCTCATTGAGGAACAATGCTGTGTCCCAAGGGATTCCGCTTACCCCTTATAGAGGATGTGATCTGTGTCTCTGGTAAGGTAGCAGAATACCAGATATACTGTGTCTCCAGTAATGTGGAGGAATCCCCACATGCCCTCTTAGAGGGATTATACTGTGTCTCCGTTAAGGTGGCTAAATTCTCCTCACCTGCACTCTGAGAATCTATACTGTGTCTCGGGTATAGTGGCTAAATTCCCCTCACTTGCTCTATTTGAGGGACTATACTGTGTCTCTGGTAATGTGGCCGACTTCTACACACCTTCTGTCTTTGAGGAGTTGACGACCTTCCTACTCTTTACTGCTGTCTTTGAGGAGTTGACGACCTTCCTACTCTTTACTGCTGTCTTTGAGGAGTTGACGACCTTCCTACTCTTTACTGCTGTCTTTGAGGAGTTGACGACCTTCCTACTCTTTACTGCCGTCTTTGAGGAGTTGGTGACCTTCCTACTCTTTACTGCCGTCTTTGAGGAGTTGACGACCTTCCTACTCTTTACTGCCGTCTTTGAGGAGTTGACGACCTTCCTACTCTTTACTGCCGTCTTTGAGGAGTTGACGACCTTCCTACTCTTTACTGCTGTCTTTGAGGAGTTGACGACCTTCCTACTCTTTACTGCTGTCTTTGAGGAGTTGACGACCTTCCTACTCTTTACTGCTGTCTTTGAGGAGTTGACGACCTTCCTACTCTTTACTGCTGTCTTTGAGGAGTTGACGACCTTCCTACTCTTTACTGCCGTCTTTGAGGAGTTGGTGACCTTCCTACTCTTTACTGCCGTCTTTGAGGAGTTGACGACCTTCCTACTCTTTACTGCCGTCTTTGAGGAGTTGACGACCTTCCTACTCTTTACTGCCGTCTTTGAGGAGTTGACGACCTTCCTACTCTTTACTGCTGTCTTTGAGGAGTTGACGACCTTCCTACTCTTTACTGCTGTCTTTGAGGAGTTGACGACCTTCCTACTCTTTACTGCTGTCTTTGAGGAGTTGACGACCTTCCTACTCTTTACTGCCGTCTTTGAGGAGTTGGTGACCTTCCTACTCTTTACTGCCGTCTTTGAGGAGTTGGTGACCTTCCTACTCTTTACTGCCGTCTTTGAGGAGTTGATGACTTTCCTACTCTTTACTGCTGTCTTTGAGGAGTTGACGACCTTCCTACTCTTTACTGCTGTCTTTGAGGAGTTGACGACCTTCCTACTCTTTACTGCCGTCTTTGAGGAGTTGATGACTTTCCTACTCTTTACTGCTGTCTTTGAGGAGTTGATGACCTTCCTACTCTTTACTGCTGTCTTTGAGGAGTTGACGACCTTCCTACTCTTTACTCTGACCTACCAGTAAACGGCCATTGTCGGAGCTGCTCTTTCTGAACGCCGCCCCTGGAGCCGGGCGGACAGAGCGCGGACAGGAATCACAGACAGAGTCCGGGAGAGTCACAGAGACTACAGAGACAGAGAACCCGGGTGAGTGCGCGAACACCGCCTCTGACACCAGCCTGGTATCTGCCTGTTTTCTCACGGTGACCAGCCTCCTTCGGGGGGGACCTGGTGGCTTCTGGGAGCAGACTTTCATGTTGTAAAGATCTGCAGTCGATAATTCTAACTTTGTGGTATTTTTGCGTTGAAAAAGCAGCATGATTAATTATAATATATATATTCAATCTATTCTAAATTCTTCCCTCCGAATCCAAGATGGCCGACACTGGCCAGGCTAATTGGTCCTTCCTGCTGTAGCTATAATCCCCCCTTTGAACCCGGCTTTGGCCGGCGGTTGTTTGTTAACCCAACTTCCTGGAGATGCGGGCGCGCTCGTTGTTACAAAGGTGACGCTAACTGGCGCCTAACACGACCGCCCGTATAAGCGTCCCCCACCTGGAGACAAAGGCGCTACGATTGTATATAAACCCGGGCCCAAATTAAAGAACCATTCAGTCTTACCTGGATTCTGTTACCTACAACATCTATGCGTTGACTCCAACCTTATTTAACGTATATCGACCGCTAGGAGCAGAACCGCTAATGGGTATAGCCTAGAAACTTTACATTGGTGACCACGACGAGACGTCCGCGTCTTCACTGAGGCCGGGAGATGTAGACGATAGCGCGGGGAGCGCCCCGGCAAGCGGACACGGCGGAGTGTGGGGAGGCGTCAGCCCGTTGAAAACCCGCCGTCACCGCCGCCGCCGCCCGTACTCCCGGGCCGTTAACGTTGACCGAATCAAGGAGAAGACGACGTCAAACCCTACAGCAATGAACGGGAACACAGATCGACGCCCCACTGCCGTCACCGCTGCCGAAAATAGTAGGAAGGTAATCTTGATTATATTTGGAATGTGAAGACGAGGACAGAGTTTAAATTGAACCTGATGGTATATATTGTTGTGGTGTCTCTGACGGCTGATAGCGTGGGAAAGTTCGGATTCTCTCACGATGTCGGTGGTTTATCGGTCGATAGCACGGAGCGCCACGACGGCCAGAAGGCCAGACGTGGTACTGTGCCAGGAGACGTCTAAAGGACCCGCCGTCACCGTGACCGCCCTCAGCAAGCAACGATGTCATACACGCCGTCACGACCGCTACCCTGACCGTCAGAGACACCAGGAAAAATAGATTCATTATGCTCTCTGAAACCTTTAGAAGTGAACTTGATGATTATATTATGGCCGAGTTGGCCGCGAGTGGTCCCGAGTCGACCGCGAGTGGTCCCGAGTCGACCGCGAGTGGTCCCGAGTCGACCGCGAGTGGTCCCGAGTCGACCGCGAGTGGTCCCGAGTCGACCGCGAGTGGTCCCGAGTCGACCGCGAGTGGTCCCGAGTCGACCGCGAGTGGTCCCAGGTTGGTCCATGGGAGTGCAGTGATGAGAATTAACCTAACAGCAGGGACAGCACGCACCCGTGCGCTGTTTGGGTGGTTTACGCAGGACTTTGAAGAGTGGTTTGCTAGGCAAAAGCATTGTGGGGTGGTACAGTGGGATGCTTCACCGGAGGAGCATGAGGACCCCTTCTGGTTCTATATGTTCGGTCGTCTGCAGGAGGAGGCCTGTGGGGACTTTCCAGAGATTGCTCAGGAGCGCATCTTGGATGCAGTATGGCAGGTGGAAAGGAGGACAAGGTTTAAGTTTGGCGGGTATGTGCCTTGGGAGGACACGGTGCCGGTCTCCATGTCTGAGCCTGCTGCCCCATCCCTCGTGAGTCCCTGCCTGCAGTCTGAGATCCAGCCCGAGGCTTCTGCGGCGCCTCCGGTGCAGCCATCCCCACCACCACCACCCCAGCAACCACTGCAGCCATCTCCACCACCACCACCCCAGCAACCACTGCAGCCATCATTGAGCCTGTTGACATCCCCCATTGGTCCCTCGGAGGTGTGGGAAGCAGCACCGCTGCCAGAGGATCGGAAGCATTGCCAGGATGGGCCTGTCAGGTGCACCCAGCCTGCGATGCCCCGCCGTCGAATTGTGACAATCAGGCAACGGTATCGCTGGAAGAGGCGTCCTCCAAGGAAGAGATCCGCTAAAGGTGTGAGTGACCAACGGGTCATTCAGGTAGTGATTTCTGCCAACCGGCCCGTCTATGACCCGGGAGGGTGCACCCATTCAGACGATATGGTGGGCACTGATGGTGGGGCTCATGCAATGCTCATGGAATGGGGCTCGATGGCTCCAGGGCGCCCTCCTGACTGTAGATGCTGCGGGTAATGAATTGTGGACCCTACATGCCAGCATCTGTCGCGGCTTTTAGCTCGCTTGCACGCACTACCTAGGGCGGGCGAGCTGGAGGCCGACGGTAGGCCGGCGGCCGAGCACAGCGTCTGGGCCTGCTCAATATCGTGTATTGGCCACTATCCCTTCCCCCCACTCTTGAAGGACCGCGGAAACCCGCTGTCCTCCGCCGCCTCCGAGACGCCGGATTCCACACCCTACCGGCGATGTGGTACTACAACTACGTAGATATCGACCCCATCTGGGAGGAGGGACGGGAGTTGATCTACCGTGTTGTTGTTCCCGGGCTCACGAGCGAGGCCTACCTGGTGTACAAGCTGCAGTACTTCCCCGTGCAGCTGGACGCGTCCCACCTGCGGACGGTCCAGGGTAGGCCCCGTTTGGCCGTGAGCTCGTCGTCCTCCACGTCCTTCGTCCCCGATGTCTGCGTAGGTCGGCAGCCACGAGTGTGCAGGCCTACGGTGGTGTATACCGAACGGTCCTGCGAGTCGGCACTCGTGCACGGGACTAAGCCGACCTCATGCCACATCGCCATCACCGCCAGGAACAACGCGACGGCCGTAGTGTCGAGGCCCGAGGCCGGAGGCCGACAAGCTGTGGTAGTCGCCTACCAGTCGACCTCTGTGCTACGCCTCTGCACCGGCCGCCCACCCGTGAACCTGCTCGTCAACGGCCCCACCCTTGTCGACCTACCCCAGGATGTTCGCTGGAGTCGCGTGGGTGGCGCCTACACGGCATCGCGGCTGGGCACCATACCCTCAATTTCCACTTCCGGCGCCCCCTTCAGCTTTCCCCCCTTAACATATCCTGGCCCCGCACCCTTCCTCCCACCTTCTCCGAACCACTCAAACTCCTCCCCCGCGTAGTCCTGCCCGTGATGGAAGTAGGCCGCCTACAGGGCTTACGCTCCCCAGCCTCTATCTTATCCTCTGTACCCTTCATCTCCACTTCCTCCATATCCCTCCTAATATTCCTCATCCTCCTGACGGTCTGTTGCTTGCGGTACAAAAAGCTTTGTTGTATCCCCGTCACTCGCTGGTGTTGTAGGTTGATCTGCGTGCGGAGTCCGCCGAGGTCGGCTGAAGAGGACCGCCCACGCGAGGAGATCAGCCTACAGAGCCTACAGGCAGCACCAGCATCCCCCTTTTTGTCCCTCCCTGTCCCCACCATCGTGAGCGAAGATCCCCCCACTGAACCCTCCCCCCAATCCCTACCCGTAATCCCTATACGATCAGAAACCTCGACCACCCCCATACCCCCTCTCCGCTTACGCCCAACCCTGGAGCGGTTAGCAGGCTCCTTCGCGGACTTACGCCCCCAAGATATATATCCCCGGCTTCCCCCTGTGTAAACCTTTTTTTTATATGAATCATTGACGATACGGAATTGACCCACGATTGTGATACTGGAATGATTATGACCGATAGCATGGTAAAACCCGTGGGGTGCTTGCAGCCCCGCTGAGACCCACGAGTTTTTGTTTTATGTGCTCGGCCATCGGTAAGGGCCTTGGTTATTCGAAGTGACCTTGGCCCTGTGTTTGGCGGTCAAAGGCTGGCCTTGTGGCCACTCGGCCAGCCCCTTCGCCCCAGACCCTTTGGCCGAAGGATGCTTATGTGGAGAAACGACGATTTTGAAGAGGCACGAGGAGCACGAGAGGTCTGCAGCCTAGCTCAGCCTAAATCGTCTGTGTGTGTTTGTCTATATATCGTGTGTGTACGATATCGTTTTGTGTTTTTATCGTTTATCGTAGGAACGATTTTTAAGGGCCTATGCGCCCAGGGAGGAGTCCATGATGGGACCTGCCCTACTAGTCTGAAAACAATTTTTTTTACATATATCAAAAATGTTACTTACCGTGCTTTGCCGCGCTAATTTTTCTTCTTGGGTGGGCACGCCGAGAGTGGTTGGGTTATTTTTAGAGTAATTTGAGTATTGCAAAAATTTAGAGTGTTGGGGGAGTGAAGTACGTATGATGTCTACGTATCCCCTGGCACCGGTTGAAATTTTTGGCAATTTTCTAGAAGGAACCACTCTCAGCTGCTTCACAACCCCCTATTTTTTAATAACCACGCTGCACGAGTCTTATATACTTAAAAGTGGCCACGCTGCACGACTATATGTCTGGGTTTTTCCTATACTTAACGTGGCCACGCAGCAAGATATTATATTCTTTTCAATTTACAATGTATATCAATGACACCTATTTATTGATATTGACGAGCTCCTGCCTATATATAATATGCTATGCTTTATATTTTATAAGGAACCGACCATACTACAATCACAGCCCTGCGCTAAGTATTCCTTAATTCTAAAATGATTCTCTTAATTAATGTCGGTTCCTTAGTCTATTGGCCAGAATTGTTTAAATATTATTATGTAATCTCAAATGTTATTTTATGTGTTTTTTTTTGAATAGCCCAACGAGGCGACATGGTTAGTATCAAGGTGGATCTGAGACAGATAGAAATGTTAGTTATAAACCAGAAATTTAAGGAATTATAATCATCTAGTGCATACCAGCCGCGTGCAAATAGTAAGTATTACCCAGAAATTACAGAAAATTTAAGTAAATAACGAGAAATATCGTTTATATTGATTTCTAGACTCTAATTAGGCTAACAAGTAGTGATACAGTGAGTTACTATCGGTTAGGTATGCAATAGCTGGAGATGGGCCGATGTTTTAGGCCGCTGAAAATTTCTATAAATCGGGGTTAATCGGGAGGGCTCTGCGATTTATTTGTTTAGGCCACAGTGTTATCTCACCACTCCTCGGTAACTTGAGTAGACTTGGGGCGGGAAGACGGCAGCAGGTCCGTAAGTGAGGAACTCGGCGTCATGAACCGTAGTCATCCGAAGCTGGGTGCCAGCTGTAGTCGATATGTAGAGAATGGCGATGTCCAGGCCTTAACGTAGTGCTCAGATCCACGCTGAAAACGCCAATATTATGTTTTATCACCATGTACATATATGTTTATAATACGGCCACAAGCATATTTTCTACAATCTTTATCAAGATTACGGGAGCTCGTCCTTTTTGTGTCATTTACCGCCTTATCAATTTTTATCGTAAGATTTACCGTCCTCAGCGGCGACAAAATGGTCTATTTTATATCTTGAGCACCCCGCTGCTACTTATATGTCATGCCTTTCACGGCGATATTATCTTCTTTTTTTGGTACTATCAAAATGGCTGCCAGGATGTGCGCTGGTGAGGAGCCTGAGAGGTGTAAAATTGTTTGAATTACCGTTTTTTATTGAGGAAAACGTGTAATCTACGTGTCAACTGAGTACGTGTGACTCACATCTATTTTTCTGTAACCTTTTTATGACCTGATTGTGACATGACGGGCTCCGATCCTCCCGCGAAGTGCTTCGCGTGGGCGGCGGTCTCGGGCTGGCGCCTACGCTCGGACCGCCAGCTGTCGCACTTCGGTAGCCCGGGACGCGGAGTTCCGTCGCGGCGGCCTGTCAACAACGAACAAAGGTGTGTTCTGCACTTGACAGGCCGTTCCTACGTGTATATACCTCTACAAAGAGTAACAATCGTGTCAATCGTGCTAAAGTGTGTTTTAGCGCGATTGACTCCACCCCTACGATTGGCGAGCGAGTCAACCAAGAGACACTGACGCCGAAGACCGCTCGCCATACCCTGTGAGATCCCTGTGATCTATCTTTTTAAATTCATAACCACCATCCTGAAGCAACAGGATACAGACACTCGTATCCCAGCTTTATATCAAAATGGACTACGCTTTTATATTTTATAAAGACATTCGCTGGCCATTTTCTACACTCGCGACTGGTTGTACAGCCGAGTACCCATAACCCGGACACGGTCGGAGCTCTGACGCCGAGCGGGCCGCAGTGACATTTTTTCAAAATATAACCTGTATTTCTGTTATCATCTCTGTTACTCTTTACCCGTGTGATCTATATGTGTTAATGATTGAACCTACCTTATTTGAAGACCCGATGGCCGCCATTGTTTGCGTAAGACCCGTTTGTTTAGCACGCCGAGATGTGGGCGCTGCCATTTTTGTTGTTTCTGGGTGGTGACCGGAAGTTGGGAATTGCTGCCTTTTCATTGGTCGAGAGATCGTGAGCGCGCGCTGGTGGCGCCTCCGCGTTCGCTCGACGAACTAACCGTTCCCGCGCTGGTCTCAGCAGCCGCACGACTGCTCTGAGGCGGAGCAAGGCGGTTAGGTTGGTTTTTAGCGACTGCACATCTTTTTCTTTTCTTTTAAAGTTCTCCGTTGCTCTTCGAACTCAGAGTGAGGGACGTTTGTAAAGATCTGCAGTCGATAATTCTAACTTTGTGGTATTTTTGCGTTGAAAAAGCAGCATGATTAATTATAATATATATATTCAATCTATTCTAAATTCTTCCCTCCGAATCCAAGATGGCCGACACTGGCCAGGCTAATTGGTCCTTCCTGCTGTAGCTATAATCCCCCCTTTGAACCCGGCTTTGGCCGGCGGTTGTTTGTTAACCCAACTTCCTGGAGATGCGGGCGCGCTCGTTGTTACAAAGGTGACGCTAACTGGCGCCTAACACGACCGCCCGTATAAGCGTCCCCCACCTGGAGACAAAGGCGCTACGATTGTATATAAACCCGGGCCCAAATTAAAGAACCATTCAGTCTTACCTGGATTCTGTTACCTACAACATCTATGCGTTGACTCCAACCTTATTTAACGTATATCGACCGCTAGGAGCAGAACCGCTAATGGGTATAGCCTAGAAACTTTACAATGTGTCGCCGACATTCCCAGGCGCTCCCGGACCTCTCCGCCGAGTCCGGACTCTCAACTCTAGCCTTTGAGTGGCGTTTCTCTACAAAGACCCTATTTCTGTCAGCGCGCGTACGAGCACAACCAACTTGTAGCGCTCTCTGCATTTTCACATTTCGCAAGTAAAATACAACAACCTGTATTTTACAAAGGCAGGGAGGGACGTGTGAGATCCGCTAATGTACTTTGAGTCTCCGCAGATACAGAATGTTTGTCGATACAGTATACATCACACTGACCGTAAAACAGTGTTTACACCTAGAATATAGAACTTACTATATAAACAGTGTGTATACAGAGAATATAGAACTGATATTGTCATATTCCTATTATCCTACCCCTAATAAAAAACGCCATAGGCTTAACATGGGATTTGTTTATGTCATGGGTGTGACATAAAGTGTTGTTTATGTCACTACTTTCTAATTTTCAAAAATCATGGAAACGGGGTGGGGTAAAATCTAGACGCCACTCGTTTGAGTTTGAGTTTATTTATGTCACTTATTGTGTTGGCTCCGTAATCTCAAACTGAAACTCGTGACGTAAAACAGTCTTCACACTGAATATAGAACTGACCATAAACAGTGTTTACAGAGAATATAGAACTGACTATAAAACAGTCTTCACAGAGAATATAGAACTGACTATAAAACAGTGTTTACACACAGAATATAGAACTGACCATAAACAGTGTTTACAGAGAATATAGAACTGACTATAAAGCAGTCTTCACAGAGAATATAGAACTGACTATAAAACAGTCTTCACAGAGAATATAGAACTGACTATAAAACAGTGTTTTCACACAGAATATAGAACTGACCATAAAACAGTCTTCACACAGAATATAGAACTGACTATAAAACAGTCTTCACACAGAATATAGAACTGACTATAAAACCGTGTTTACACAAAGAATATAGAACTGACTATAAAACAGTCTTCACAGAGAATATAGAACTGACCATAAAACAGTCTTCACAGATAATATAGAACTGACTATAAAACCATGTTTACACAGAGAATATAGAACTGACTATAAAACAGTCTTCACACAGAATATAGAACTGACCATAAACAGTGTTTACAGAGAATATAGAACTGACTATAAAACAGTCTTCACAGAGAATATAGAACTGACTATAAAACAGTGTTTTCACACAGAATATAGAACTGACCATAAAACAGTCTTCACACAGAATATAGAACTGACTATAAAACAGTCTTCACAGAGAATATAGAACTGACTATAAAACCGTGTTTACACAGAGAATATAGAACTGACTATAAAACAGTCTTCACAGAGAATATAGAACTGACTATAAAACCGTGTTTACACAGAGAATATAGAACTGACTATAAAACAGTCTTCACAGAGAATATAGAACTGACCATAAAACAGTCTTCACAGAGAATATAGAACTGACTATAAAACAATCTTCACAGAGAATATAGAACTGACTATAAAACAGTCTTCACAGAGAATATAGAACTGACTATAAAACAGTGTTTTCACACAGAATATAGAACTGACCATAAAACAGTCTTCACAGAGAATATAGAACTGACTATAAAACAGTCTTCACAGAGAATATAGAACTGACTATAAAACCGTGTTTACACAGAGAATATAGAACTGACTATAAAACTGTGTTTACACAGAGAATATAGAACTGACCATAAAACAGTCTTCACAGAGAATATAGAACTGATACTGTCATATCCTATTCGCTCGTTCGTTAAACATAACACCTCTTTGGAGATAAGACTTTATTGATCGTAAGGTAAACTACTGCTACAAATGGAACCCGTATGTAATAATAAGAAATACTCGGCTCGTACACTGAGTGGGGGGTGGGTGGCGCCCTCCCCTCGGTGTCCGTTTAAACTAACATCAGTCTCTCTACAAACGAGCCCAGGTGTGAGTAGAAGAACTCCCAGCTCAGTGTCTTTACGTCTCCGGGTTATCTCATTACTGGATTCCACTCATTAGCGCAGATTAAACTGTTATTCTCACCATACCCCGGAGCGTGAGGAGTTTTAACTGAGGACGGCGGTCGTTAAGACGCGGCTGTGTGTCGGCGGTGTGTGTGCAGCTGTCTTCAGCGCCGCCCGAACCCGCTACATCAACATCTCCAGATTACAGATCAGACAGCCGCCGATCTGCGCCGATTATACCCGACAGCCGCCGATCTGATCCGATTAGACACGACAGCCGCCGATCTGATCCGATTAGACACGACAGCCACCGATCTGAGCCGATTAGACACGACAGCCGGTGATCTGATCCGATTATACCCAACAGCCACCGATCTGATCCAATTATAGACGACAGCCGCCGATCTGTGCCGATTATACACGACAGCCGCCGATCTGTGCCAATTAGACACGACAGCCGCCGATCTGTGCTGATAAGACCCGACAGCCACTGATCTGCGCCGATTCACAACAAACTCTGATCTGCACCGATTATACACGACAGCCGCCGATCTGCTCCGATTAGACACGACAGCCACCGCTCTGATCCGATTATACCCGACAGCCGCCTATCTGTGCCGATTATACACGACAGCCACCGATCTGATCCAATTATACACGACAGCCGCCGATCTGTGCCGATTATACACGGCAGCCGCCGATCAGTGCCGATTATACACAACAGCCACCGATTGTACCAGACAGCCACCGATCTGAGCTGATTTGACACAAAAACTGCTGATCTGATCCGATTAATACCCCAACAGCCGCCGATCTGATCCGATTATACACGACAGCTGCCGATCTGCGCCGATTAGACAACCACCGATCTGAGCCAATTCGACCAGCCAGCCGCCGATCTGAGCAAATTAGACACGACAACTGTTGATCTCTGCCGATTATACACGACAGCCGCCGATCGGTGCTGATAAGACCAGGCAGCTGCCGATCTTCGCCGATAGAAGAGGGGTGACAATACAAATTCAAAGCAACGACTCTATACTCGTTGTTTTGAGTTACCCCAGTCTGAAACTGAGTACCAGTCCCCAGCCTACATCCTCTATTGCCTTGTTCATATTTCTCCCTCTCTGTATTCAATAGACACACAGTCTTTCTACTTAACAATATACCTTTGCTGAATACTTATGTCATAATTTAAGTGATAGAAATCCTTCATTATACTTTTCATGGACCAATATCGCCATGCTGGTGGGACGACAGGTGGCTGTTTACGGCCCCCTGCGTTAACTAGATGATACAACTCCTCCATCAAGCCACACACTTCTCCAGCATAATGCATCGTAAAAACGCTCTGGACTAAAGACCCTCACGGCTTACCGGATTGATGCGGTTTAAACCGCCATTAACTGACCTGCCAAACTTTCCGCTCGTTCCCCAAGTGCGGCCTCTCAGTACTCGAGTCACGCCGGGAACCAGCCGACCGTAGAATCACCGCAGCCACCTGGCGGCGTGGGCAAACATTAACCGGATCAGCGCGCGTCTCTGAAGACTCCACACAAAGGGCGTGCCGGGACCCAGCCGCCGGCGGAAGTGACGTAGTGAATAGTAGTTAGGGGAAGTGACGTAGTGAATAGTAGTTAGCGGAAGTGACGTAGTGAATAGTAGTTAGCGGAAGTGACGTAGTGAATAGTTGTTAGCGGAAGTGACGTAGTGAATAATCATTAGCCGAAGTCATGTAGTGAATAGTAGTTAGCGGAAGTGACGTAGGAAATAGTCGTTAGCGGAAGTGACGTAAATAGTAGTTAGGAAAAGTGACGTAGTGAATAGTCGTTAGCGGAAGTGACGTAGTGATTAGTAGTTAGCTCATCTTGTCAGAAACTATCATGTGACGAGGATTATTATCTGAATTAGTAAATGTTGCTCTATTCTCATTAAGTATATAATAAGAGAAACTTAGGTTCTTGTGTCTATGTCTCTGGGCAATGGGGTGAATCCTGTGTGCTAGTGTATCTATGTCTCTAGACAATGGGGTGAATCCTGTGTGCTAGTGTATCTATGTCTCTAGACAATGTGTTGAATCCTGTGTGCTAGTGTATCTATGTCTCTAGACAATGGGGTGAATCCTGTGTGCTAGTATATCTATGTCTCGGGTGAATCCTGTACACTAAGTGTTTTCATGATAACAGAAGACAAACCTCACCTATGTGGGGTGGGGCTGAGACATGTGTTATCACTAAGAACAGTAACTGACAAGGTATCAGGCCGTCAGAGAACTGGCGGTAAACAAGGACGTCCATCTCACGGCAGGCGGCTGGGACCGGTTTACACCCGACGACCAGTATATACCGACCGGTTTACACCGACCGGTTTACACCGTCCGGTTTACACCGACAAGTTTACACCGACAAGTTTAAACCCGCCGACCAGTTTACATCTCACGGCAGGCGGCTGGGACCGGTTTACACTGCCGACCAGTTTACACCGACCGGTTTACACCGACCGGTTTACACTGACCGGTTTACACCGACCGGTTTACACTGACCGGTTTACACCGACCGGTTTACACTGACCGGTTTACACCGACCGGTTTACACCGACCGGTTTATACCAACCAGTTAACACCGACCGGTTTACACCAACCAGTTTACACCGACCGGTTTACATCTCACGGCAGGCGGCTGGGACCGGTTTACACCCGACGACCAGTTTACACCGACCAGTTTACACAGACCGGTTTACACCGACCGGTTTACAACGACCGGTTTACAACGACCGGTTTACACCCGACGACCAGTTTAAACCGACCAGTTTACACCGACAGGTTTACACCGACCGGTTTACATCTCACGGCAGGCGGCTGGGACCAGTTTACACCTGCCGACCTGTTTACACTGCCGACGGAAAACGCACCGATCAAATATCGGGAAGGGTTCTCCCCGAGAAAATATCGGTACTGATAATTAGTGACACTGCAAGTCATTCAGACATGCATCAATGAAATATCGGGAAGGGTATCATTGGTTGGTGTTTCACCCTGAGAAAATATCGGGACTGATAATCGGTGACACTGCAAGTATTGAGGTGACGATTGGTTACGCATTTTACCTGCACCGAGTATTTAATTAAATCTGTATTACATCACCAATTAATTCAACCCGGTTTGATTTCATCGGTGGCTTCAGAAATCAGTCAGTGGTGCTAGAGTAGCAATTTGGGGGACAGACATCATTGAGTGGGTGTTGATTGTTGCTGTTTACATTTACCGATGTCATATCGGGTTCCAGATTTGATAATCGGTGGTGAAAATCGGTGGATCAGAGCTGCCCAGACTTGAGAAACTGGGCTGAGTGTTTTTAATGCTATATTCTACACATCTTGCTGTTCGCGTTACAGCCCTCTAAAGAGACAGGCTACAGGAAACGCCTGTTGTCTGTCCCTCTACAGAGACAGGGTACAGGAAACGCCTGTTGTCTGTCCCTCTAAAGAGACAGGGTACAGGAAACGCCTGTTGTCTGTCTGTCCCTCTACACAGACAGGGTACAGGAAACGCCTGTTGTCTGTCCCTCTACACAGACAGGGTACAGGAAACGCCTGTTGTCTGTCTGTCCCTCTACACAGACAGGGTACAGGAAATGCCTGTTGTCTGTCTGTCCCTCTACACAGACAGGGTACAGGAAACGCCTGTTGTCTGTCTGTCCCTCTACACAGACAGGGTACAGGAAACGCCTGTTGTCTGTCCCTCTACACAGACAGGGTACAGGAAACGCCTGTTGTCTGTCTGTCCCTCTATAGAGACAGGGTACAGGAAACGCCTGTTGTCTGTCCCTCTACAGCGACAGGGTACAGGAAACGCCTGGTGTCTGTCTGTCCCTCTACACAGACAGGGTACAGGAAACGCCTGTTGTCTGTCTGTCCCTCTACACAGACAGGGTACAGGAAACGCCTGTTGTCTGTCCCTCTACAGCGACAGGGTACAGGAAACGCCTGTTGTCTGTCCCTCTACACAGACAGGGTACAGGAAACGCCTGTTGTCTGTCTGTCCCTCTATAGAGACAGGGTACAGGAAACGCCTGTTGTCTGTCCCTCTACACAGACAGGGTACAGGAACCGCCTGTTGTCTGTCTGTCCCTCTATAGAGACAGGGTACAGGAAACGCCTGGTGGCTGTCCCTCTACAGAGACAGGGTACAGGAAACACCTGGTGTCTGTCTGTCCCTCTACACAGACAGGGTACAGGAAACGCCTGTTGTCTGTCTGTCCCTCTACACAGACAGGGTACAGGAAACGCCTGTTGTCTGTCTGTCCCACTATAGAGACAGGGTACAGGAAACGCCTGTTGTCTGTCTGTCCCACTATAGAGACAGGGTACAGGAAACGCCTGTTGTCTGTCCCTCTACACAGACAGGGTACAGGAAACGCCTGTTGTCTGTCTGTCCCTCTACACAGACAGGAGACAGGAAACGCCTGTTGTCTGTCCGACATTGCCGATTCTCGTCCCGGTTTTACGTTGAACGCGCGGTCTGGGTTTTTTTCCTGATATTTCTGCGGGACTCGAGACTTTGTAAACACGGCAGCTAAAGATACTTCTCACCCTCAGCGACCAGCTAAAAGAACGGCCACAGTTCTCGTAGCTCTTAAGGCATATCATCGTTTTACTGTGGCCCCAACTAGTGATTTTAAAATATGAAACAACTGTTTGTGACTTACACTGATGCCCGATCAGTGAAACTATAATATTTTAAACAGTCTGTCCTCATCTCTATAGGAAAACGGGCATGTTTACGTGTGGCTCATTCATGTAGGAAATAGTAAAGCACACCTGGGTTCTATACCATGATCTGGTGTGCTGGGAGGGATGAAACACGTATAGGCCGAATCAGAGTATGTTGGGATTTTTCCATCCCGGTAAAGTATGCTGGGATGATGAAATACTAAAACTATCACAGAGGTTGATATCTGTGGTTTTCCGGTATAGGTATACCACACCGACATACCGATATGCTGCACCATGATGAGGCGTAAAGCGAGGAGTTGACTCTACACAATATCCTCGCAGTCACTCGGGTATTACTATGCGTCAACTGGGAGCATACGGCTGTTTGTATTTGAAACCAGTCAACATGCTGTATGTATGACCATGTTCTCCACTCACTGACACTCAATACTCACGATATTCTCTTGTTTTTTTACTTGTAGGTAAGTCCTGTCTTCCACTACACCGCCATCTTCTGTCTGGGGTCAGGTAGGGGCAATCAACATGCCAATATCTATTTATATTCTTATTTGGGCGTTCCGAAATAAGACGTCGATGCCCTTTTCATCGTCTGGAAATAAACTTTGAGCACAGGTTTGTCTCTGAATTGGAGACAAGTATAGAGAGCGAAGTATTGATTTCAGGGAACTGTTTGACAAGTTGAACGTATGTAGGGGAGGGTATGTACATAATCTTAGATAATCCAACAATACAGCTCACAGTACACCTCACAGTACACCTCACAGTACACCTCACAGTACACCTCACAGTACACCTCACAGTACACCTCACAGTACACCTCACAGTACACCTCACAGAGCAGCTCACAGTACACCCCACAGTACACCTCACAGAGCAGCTCACAGCACAGCTCACAGTACACCTCACAGTACACCTCACAGTACAGCTCACAGAACACCTCACAGTACACCTCACAGTACACCTCACAGTACACCTCACAGTACACCTCACAGTACACCTCACAGTACACCTCACAGTAACCTCACAGTACACCTCACAGTACACCTCACAGTACAGGTCACAGTACAGCTTACAGAGCAGCTCACAGTACACCTCACAGTACACCTCACAGTACACCTCACAATACAGCTCACAGTACAGTTCACAGTACAGCTCAAACTACAGCTCACACTACAGGTCACAGTACAGCTCACAGGGCAGCTCACAGAACACCTCACAGTACACCTCACAGTACACCTCACAGTACACCTCACAGTACACCTCACAGTACACCTCACAGTACACTTCACAGATCAGTTCATCCCCTAACTGAACGATCTCTGTCAATATTTACCTGGTGTTTTTCCTCAGGCCCTCAGTTCCTGCCCATGGCTGAGTGGATAGAGGCGTTATCTGTGTTTTCTCCGGGCTGTTTGGCATCTCGATGTGGAGAGACTGATAGGCGGCAGAACATTCCACACCAATTAGACTCCATCATAGAAAAGACAACATGAAACTCGATTATCAAATACCAAGTCTTGTGGTAGCAGAACAGCGCTGGGTATTTTAGATAATTCAAAGTCATACAAGTTATGAATGAAAGCATTCTGTCTTAGGTTTAATGAGGACACAGAGGCCGAGAGGATACAGAAGGTGATGGCGTCCATCAAGAGCAGTACCAGCTGTGAAAACTCGAGTGCGCATGCACCAAACGAAAACGAGGCAGATACGCATCCCCGCTGGTTCCCTTCGTATTTCGACTTAAAACGCGTATATTCCATTCCCCATGCCAGTAACCAGCGAGGAGGGCGCTAAGTGGTCACGTGGTCAGGGCAGCTCCGAGCCGATACTTGGTGAGGCTGCGGTGCGGGCGTTACTGGAGTCCGGCGTGGAGAGTGTGGCAGCTGGTCCGACCATTACCGTAAATTGACGGCGGGGCTGGCAGCATTACCGTAAATCATCTCATTTCCCCGACAGCGCAAAATGGCGCCGCCCCGACGCCTCGCCACACTCTCCTAGCACAGATCCTCAACCACTGTGTGTATCTCACTCTCCCAGCAGAGATCCTGAACGGCTAGTCATATCTCTCACTCTCCTAGCACAGATCCTGAACCGCTGTTTGTATCTCTCACTCTCCCAGCACAGCTCCTCAACCGCCGGTCATATCTCTTACTCTCCCAGCGGAGATCATAAACCGCTGGTCATACCTCTCACTCTCCCAGCAGAGATCCTGAACCTCTGGTCATATCCCTCACTCTGCCAGCAGAGGTCTTGAACCATTGGGCGTATGTCTCACTCTCCTAGCAGAGATCCTCTTATATCTCTCTTATATGTCACACTCTCCCGGCAGATTGTCTGAATGAGGCGGTAACAATGTAGATACTCTTGTCTAGTGGCCTGACTGGTGCCGCCGTTGGACGCCCTAGCGGGCTCTAGGGACATTCATATCCTGCATGCGAGTTGTGGATGGTGGCTCATGGAGAGGGAATATCATCGGGTATCGGGTCGGGGAAAAGATGTACATCAAAAAGAATAGTAATGATTGTTCCCGATTATAAGAATTTGCTCTGCCATAGACAGTGGTCATGATCAGCCTTATAAACATGATTGAACCGTAATATGGCTGACATGGTCAAGTCTATGCCAGTAGATGCTGGACGAAGTATAGAATGGTTCAGTTTCCGCATACCAACTTGCACTATTTCAACTGTTTCCGGTAAGTGATGTTCATTTTGTGCCAGTCACCTGAAGATAAGACGTGAAGCGCACAGAGTGTTTGATCGTCATGCACAGCACTTTTCACATTTTCAATATCGAATCTACTGTACACAACAATGGCGACATTTTCATGGCCATTGACATCACTTAGCGGAAGTAGTACATTGGCTAAGTGGACGCCCCCTCCTTTGACACATTGATCTCTGGTATCGTTCTGATGTGTTGTCTCATGGTACGTGTCCGCTGATTGGTCACTATTTGTCACCGCGTCGCTGATTGGTCAATATTTGTCAGCGCTTCCTGTCACGTGACCCCTTAGGTAATCAGTTCTCAGCAGTTTCCGGTGACCGGGGGTGAGTAGTGACGTCGGTCGGTCGAAGGAGGCGGTCTGTGGACGGAAATGACACGCCGAGGGACCAGACTGAGCGCCCCGTCCTGAACGACGAGGTGTCGGTTATTTACCGTTTTACATCACGTAATACTCGTACAATATCAACAACAACAACAACAACAACAACAACAACAACAACAACAACAACAGGAAACCACATCTGGTACATATCGGGGAGGCAACATGGGAGCACGTATCTGCAATATCAGATATATAAATATAGCGCAATGTTAAAGGTGAAGGTTAGCCTGAAGGTCAGTGTGAAGGTCACCGTGAAGGTCACTGTAGAGGGTGATCTGAAGGTCAGCAGGAAGCTTAGTATGAAGCTCACTGTGAAGGTCAACATGAATGTTAGCGTGAAGGTCAGTGTGAAGGTCAGCCTGAAGGTCAATGTGAAGGTCAGTGGGAAGGTCATCGTGAAGGTCAAGATGAAGGTCATCATTCTAACCGGCACGTCTCTACATACTCAGGGTGAGATAACTGGATTGTGGCCTGTATTGGTGTTAACTGACTGTGAGGGAGCGGTCTTTATCTGATGAGTGGTTGTGTAACCGTCCCGTAGTAGACTCCCCGCCTCCCGGTACGACCTCCCGGTATGACCTCCCGGTACGACCCAGTCACTCTCTGAGAGTCATCATTCTAACCGGCAGGTCTCTACATACTCAGGGTGAGAGGTGTAACTGGATTGTGGCCTGTATTGGTGTTAACTGACTGTGAGGGAGCGGTCTTTATCTGATGAGTGGTTGTGTAACTGTCCCGTAGTAGACTCCCCGCCTCCCGGTACGACCTCCCGGTACGACCCAGTCACTCTCTGAGAGTCATCATTCTAACCGGCAGGTCTCTACATACTCAGGGTGAGAGGTGTAACTGGATTGTGGCCTGTATTAGTGTTAACTGACTGTGAGGGAGCGGTCTTTATCTGATGAGTGGTTGTGTAACCGTCCCGTAGTAGACTCCCCGCCTCCCGGTACGACCTCCCGGTATGACCTCCCGGTACGACCCAGTCACTCTCTGAGAGTCATCATTCTAACCGGCAGGTCTCTACATACTCAGGGTGAGAGGTGTTACTGGATTGTGGCCTGTATTGGTGTTAACTGACTGTGAGGGAGCGGTCTTTATTTGATGAGTGGTTGTGTAACCGTCCCGTAGTAGACTCCCCGCCTCCCGGTACGACCTCCCGGTACGACCCAGTCACTCTCTGAGAGTCATCATTCTAACCGGCACGTCTCTACATACTCAGGGTGAGAGGTGTAACTGGATTGTGGCCTGTATTAGTGTTAACTGACTGTGAGGGAGCGGTCTTTATTTGATGAGTGGTTGTGTAACAGTCCCATAGTAGACTCCCCGCCTCTCACACGACCCATTCACTCTCTGAGAGTCCTCTTTGTACCCCTCCATGCCCACCTCCTCACACCACCCCTCACCTCTCACCGCCACTTGACCTACTTCCCCTCACCTCACCGTCAACATGACGTCACACACACTGATTGGTGACGTCACCTCGTTGTTGTGCAGTGAGTTGTATATCTGTGTGCAGGACGGAGTTGTCATGCGCCGTGTAACTGCACGTTGAGCTGAGAGCGTGGTGTGGGCCCAATCGGTGAAGGGGACGCATTGACTGACGGGAGGATTACATGGTCTTGTAGCCTGTGACTATTATTCTGACCGGAGGCTGGTGTAGGCTGGTGTAGGCTGGTGTAGGCTGGAGTAGGCTGGAGTAGGCTGGAGTAGGCTGGAGTAGGCTGTCAGATGTGCATATTTCCTTCTGGTTACAGTGGCCTTGTAACTTACTAAGGGTTAGGGTCAGGGTTATTATTCTGACTGGAGGCTTTAGTAGGCTCTGTGATGTGCCCATTTCCTTCTGGCTACAGTGACCTGGTAACTTATTAAGGGTTAGTGTCAGGGTTATTATTTTGTGTGGAGGCTGCAGTATGCTCTGTGGTGTTCCTGTTCCTATCTGGCTGCAGTGATCTGGTAACCTATTAAGGGTTAGTGTCAGGGTTATTATTTTGTGTGGAGGCTGCAGTAGGCTCTGTGATGTTCCTGTTCCTATCTGGCTGCAGTGATCTGGTAACCTATTAAGGGTTAGTGTCAGGGTTATTATTTTGTGTGGAGGCTGCAGTAGGCTCTGTGATGTTCCTGTTCCTATCTGGCTGCAGTGATCTGGTAACCTATTAAGGGTTAGTGTCAGGGTTATTATTTTGTGTGGAGGCTGCAGTAGGCTCTGTGGTGTTCCTGTTCCTATCTGGCTTCAGTGATCTGGTAACCTATTAAGGGTTAGTGTCAGGGATATTATTTTGTGTGGAGGCTGCAGTAGGCTCTGTGATGTTCCTGTTCCTATCTGGCTGCAGTGATCTGGTAACCTATTAAGGGTTAGTGTCAGGATTATTATTTTGTGTGGAGGCTGCAGTAGGCTCTGTGATGTTCCTGTTCCTATCTGGCTACAGTGGCCTGGTAACTTATTAAGGGTTAGTGTCAGGGTTATTATTTTGCGTGGAGGCTGAAGTATGCTCTGTGGTGTTCCTGTTCCTATCTGGCTGCAGTGATCTGGTAACTTATTAAGGGTTAGGGTCAGGGTTATTATTCTGACTGGAGGCTTTAGTGGGCTCTGTGATGTGCCCATTTCCTTCTGGCTACAGTGACCTGGTAACTTATTAAGGGTTAGTGTTAGGGTTATTATTTTGTGTGGAGGCTGCAGTATGCTCTGTGGTGTTCCTGTTCCTATCTGGCTGCAGTGATCTGGTAACTTATTAAGGATTAGTGTTAGGGTTATTATTTTGTGTGGAGGCTGCAGTAGGCTCTGTGGTGTTCCTGTTCCTATCTGGCTGCAGTGATCTGGTAACTTATTAAGGATTAGTGTTAGGGTTATTATTTTGTGTGGAGGCTGCAGTAGGCTCTGTGGTGTTCCTGTTCCTATCTGGCTGCAGTGATCTGGTAACTTATTAAGGATTAGTGTTAGGGTTATTATTTTGTGTGGAGGCTGCAGTATGCTGTGAGATGGTCCTGTTCCTATCTGACTACAGTGACCTTGTAACTTATTAAGGATTAGTGTTAGGGTTATTATTTTGTGTGCTGCAGTATGCTGTGAGATGGTTCTGTTCCTATCTGACTACAGTGACCTGGTAACTTATTAAGGGTTAGTGTTAGGTTATTATTTTGTGTGGAGGCTGCAGTAGGCTCTGTGATGTTCCTGTTCCTATCTGGCTGCAGTGACCTTGTAGTAGATATCCGTACATTTCCTTACACATGGATACCTCAGATACACTTTAGATGAATGAGCCATGTCTTAGTAGACCATGCTGCCATCCTATGTCTGTCTATTAATAGAAGTGAAGTGTAGAAGTATTACAATGTG
This sequence comes from Alentia gelatinosa, assembly GCA_950022655.1. NCBI lineage: Eukaryota > Metazoa > Annelida > Polychaeta > Phyllodocida > Polynoidae > Alentia > Alentia gelatinosa. The sequence continues at coordinate 986,253 of OX465582.1, forward strand.
AAAGAGTTCACATCCATATTCACCGTTTTAAGACAGGGTATGGGTGGCTGAATCATTTTACCGATATCTTATAGGACAGTTAGGGGCCGTCCATTAAGTCCGCACGCACTCGGGGTAGGGGATGGGGGGGGGGGGGTATAAAACAAAATGAACATTTTGCGGATGCTCCATCTTTGTTTTATTGGGTACAAGATTGAGTGGGGGGGGGGGGGGGTTCTAAAATTTCTGATATTCTGCTGATGTTTTATGGATGGCCCAATAGCTATTGTGTTTGGAGGCGGCCATCCTGCCCCCAACCCAAACAAACACCAAGTGGCGGCTGCAGTTATCCATGGATCCTTTCTTGATACCTCTCATAGCGATGTTTCAGCCTCGTCTCAGTTATCAGTGGATTATAACAACTGATGACAGGTTGTTCCCTGACTACAGTGGCGCTATCTCACAGTGTACTGGCGGATGATGGCGGACCTAGTATTCACTCTGTGCCCTACAGGAAGCTAACGGAAGCCATTGAGGTGTTCCCGACCCAGCCAGGCGTGTCCACTGCCCGCCTTCACTATCTGCCTTCACGCGTGACTGAACACAGGCCCAGCGTTCACCAGGCCGCCTGTGTTATCTCCGACCCGTATCCTGAGGCTCGGCTGAAGAGGCACAGGTACTCAGTGTGGGTCACGGGTTGAGGCACAGGGTACAGGGCACAGTGTGGGGTGGGAGTACCCCAGGATACACATAACGTGTGGGGTGGGACTACTTTCTGTGCCCCAGGATACACATAACGTGTAGGGTGGGACTACTTTCTGTGCCCCCGGATACACATAACGTGTAGGGTGGGACTACTTTCTGTTCCTCAGAATACACATAACGCGTAGGGTGGGACTTCTTTCTGTGCCCCAGGATACACATAACGTGTAGGGTGGGACTACTTTCTGTGCCCCAGGATACACATAATGTGTAGGGTGGGACTACTTCCCGTGCCCCAGGATACACATAACGTGTAGGGTGGGACTACTTCCTGTGCCCCAGGTTACACATAACGTGCAGGGTGGGACTACTTCCTGTGCCCCAGGATACACTTAACGTGTAGGCTGGGACTACTTCCTGTGCCCCAGGATACACATAAAGTGTAGGATGGGACTACTTCCTGTGCCCCAGGTTACACATAACGTGTAGGGTGGGACTACTTTCTGTGCCACAGGATGCACATAACGTGTAGGATGGGACTACTTTCTGTGCCCCAGGATGCACATAACGTGTAGGGTGGGACTACTTTCTGTGCCCCTGGACACGCGTAACGATCTGGTGGCAGGTTAATGGGGGCGGTTCCATTTAGCCGATGTGCTACTCCTGTTAAGTGACGTCAATGTCAATGAAAACGTCACCAATAGTGCGCACAGTAGACGGAAATATGGAGAGCGCTACAAATAATGATACAACACTCTGTACCCTTCACATCTCCAAGTAACTGTGGCATGAAATAAACATCACTTAGCGGAAACAGTTGAAATAGCGTGATTTGGTATCGTGGAAACGTGAAGCGTTGATGGAGGTAGGACTAAAAGGGGAGAGAACCAGGGTAAGAGAAAAGCACAGAACCTATGGCACGGGGACAGAGAGAAGTAGATCTGAGGGGAAGGAGGGAGATGACTGGCAGGGACTGCGGGATGCCAGGAGAAAATGACAGGGAGATGCTCCGGGAGCAGGGACAGGGCGTAGAAGGAAGGCCACAGGAGGCTGGTTCAGTCTAATCCGAGACTCTCTGTACTCTGTGTACGGCTCTGTGTACAGCTCTGTGTATGGCTCTGCGTACAGCTCTGTGTACGGCACTGTATACAGCTGTGTATACGGCTATGTGTACAGCTCTGTGTATGGCTCTGTAAACAGCTCTGCGTACAGCTCTGTATACGGCTCTGTGTACAGCTCTGTGTATGGCTCTGTGTACAGCTCTGTATACGGCTCTGTATACAGCTGTGTACGGCTCTGTGTATGGCTCTGTGTACGGCTCTGTGTACAGCTGTGTATATGGCTCTGTGTATAGCTCTGTGTTCGGCTCTGTGTACTTTTCTCTGTGTACAGCTCTCACTGTTCTTATATACCTAGTGCTGAACACCCTACATTTATATTCCACTCCTTGGTGTGTTTTGACGTTTTCTTACCTTCGTTGACATACTTTACAGTTGATACAAAAACAAACCGGATACGCTCACTCCATAGCCTAAATCTCAGTATTTTAATTATCACAGGGCATTTCTGCGAAAGGTGTTTATGAAAACTTATACCGTAAATGTGTTGTAAAGTGTCAAGACGACTAACTGTAGAGAATACGATAAATGTGTTGTAAGGATTGGGGATGACGAACTAGTAAATACGGTAAGTGTGATGTAATATCTGCAGGCACCATTCATCCCCAATACTCCACAATCTTCGGAGAAACGCCTCCAGCAACATCAGAAACGCGTTCAGCGAGATGCTATCGCGACCATTTCCTGGTATTGACCCAAGACATCTGTCCCCAGCCCCAGGAGGTTGATACACATCTAGTCCTGAGTCTAGGGTAGCAGTGTTAGCACTGAGCAAGGAGATGAGAATACACTCCAACCTCTTAGCACTGAGTAAGGAGAATAGACTCTAACCTCTTAGCACTGAGTAAGGAGAATAGACTCTAACCTTTTAGCACCGAGTAAGGAGAATAGACTCTAACCTCTTAGCACTGAGTAAGGAGAATAGACTCTAACCTCTTAGCACTGAGTAAGGAGAATAGACTCTAACCTCTTAGCACTGAGTAAGGAGAATAGACTCTAACCTTTTAGCACCGAGTAAGGAGAATACACTCTAACCTCTTAGCACTGAGTAAGGAGAATAGACTCTAACCTTTTAGCACCGAGTAAGGAGAATAGACTCTAACCTCTTAGCACTGAGTAAGGAGAATAGACTCTAACCTCTTAGCACTGAGTAAGGAGAATAGACTCTAACCTCTTAGCACTGGGTAAGGAGAATAGACTCTAACCTTTTAGCACCGAGTAAGGAGAATACACTCTAACCTCTTAGCACTGAGTAAGGAGAATAGACTCTAACCTCTTAGCACTGAGTAAGGAGAATACACTCTAACCTCTTAGCGCTGAGTAAGGAGAATACACTCTAACCTCTTAGCGCTGAGTAAGGAGAATACACTGTAACCTCTTAGCACTGAGTAAGGAGAATAGACTCTCATCTCTTAGCACTGAGTAAGGAGAATACACTCTAACCTCTTAGCACTGAGTAAGGAGAATACACTCTAACCTCTTAGCACTGAGTAAGGAGAATACACTCTAACCTCTTAGCACTGAGTAAGGAGAATACACTCTAACCTCTTAGCACTGAGTAAGGAGAATAGACTCTAACCTCTTAGCACTGAGTAAGGAGAATAGACTCTAACCTCTTAGCACTGAGTAAGGAGAATACACTCTAACCTCTTAGCACTGAGTAAGGAGAATACACTCTAACCTCTTAGCACTGAGTAAGGAGAATACACTCTAACCTCTTAGCGCTGAGTAAGGAGAATACACTCTAACCTCTTAGCGCTGAGTAAGGAGAATACACTCTAACCTCTTAGCGCTGAGTAAGGAGAATACACTCTAACCTCTTAGCACTGAGTAAGGAGAATAGACTCTAACTCTTAGCACTGAGTAAGCGGAGTCTCCGTGTAGTCATTGATGTATAGATGATACTGCTCGGAGGTTGAGCATCTCCTCAGGGAGCTGCTCGGAGCTGCTCTAACCGTCACAGCTGCTCAGAGATACACTTTGAAGCTCCCTGGAGCCGCCTGGATGTGACTCGGAGCTGCCTGGAGCTGATCTGTGTAGCTGGTGCTTCAGAGATACCCAGAGCTGCTCGGAGCCGCCCAGAATCCCGGAGCTGCCCAGAATCTCGGAGCCGCCCAGAATCCCGGAACTGCCCAGAATCCCGGAGCTGCCCAGAATCCCGGAACTGCCCAGAATCTCGGAGCCGCCCAGAATCTCGGAGCCGCCCAGAATCTCGGAGCCGCCCAGAATCTCGGAGCTGCTGAGGACCACCTCGGAGCTGCTCGGAGCGAGGCGTGTCAGTGGAGACCGGGAGAGGGAGCTGGTCTGTTAGTAACACGTACCTACAGTAACACGTACCTACAGTAACACGTACCTACAGTAACACGTACCTACAGTAACTAGTGCCTTCAGGAACACGTACCTACAGTAACACGTACCTACAGTAACACGTACCTACAGTAACACGTAACTACAGTAACACGTACCTTCAGTAACACGTACCTACAGTAACACGTACCTACAGTAACACGTACCTACAGTAACACGTACCTACAGTAACACGTACCTACAGTAACACGTACCTACAGTAACACGTACCTACAGTAACACGTACCTACAGTAACACGTACCTACAGTAACACGTACCTACAGTAACACGTACCTAAAGTAACACGTACCCAAAGTAACACGTACCCACAGTAACACGTACCCACAGTAACACGTACCCACAGTAACACGTACCCACAGTAACACGTACCTACAGTAACACGTACCTACAGTAACACGTACCTACAGTCACACGTACCTACAGTAACACGTACCTACAGTAACACGTACCTACAGTAGCACGTACCTACAGTAACACGTACCTACAGTAACACGTAACTACAGTAACACGTACCTACAGTAACACGTACCTACAGTAACACGTACCTACAGTAACACGTACCTACAGTAGCACGTACCTACAGTAACACGTACCTACAGTAACACGTACCTACAGTAACACGTACCTACAGTACCACGTACCTACAGTAACACGTACAACGAGCCATACATACACGTCTTACTCCACTCTCTCTCACTCACTCACTCACTCACTCACTCACTCACTGAGAGACCACCGCCACACACCAGCAAGACGTCGGCCCGCTCAGCCGCTCGGAGCTGCTCGGAACTGCTCGGAGCCGCTCGCCGGGAGGTCGTGAACTATCATGTGTATAAGACACCCCTCACACTCAACACGCTGTGACTACCGCGTTACGCCTGCCGTACCTTGAGGCCTCGGAGCTGCTCGGAGCTGCTCGGAGCTGCTCGGGGCGTACTGCTGACACCACACACATACAGGGTGTGTGTATAAGACACCCCTCACACTCAACACACGGTGTGTATAAGACACCCCTCACACTCAACACACTGTGACTATCGGGCTAAGCCTGCCGTACCTTGAGGCCTCGGAGCTGCTCGGAGCTGCTCGGAGCTGCTCGGGGCTGCTCGGGGCGCACTGCTGACACCACACACATACAGGGACTGTAAAGTACCTCTCTCAACTGCTCTCACACACAACATAGAGTGCGACCACCGCGCGAGGCCGGTCAGACGTTGGAGCTGCTCGGAGCTGCTCGGAGCTGCTCGGAACTGGGGGCAGACACCTCGCTGCACCCTGTGCACTGTACTACCACCATCTCCAGCCACCTCCAGCCACCCGACCGGAATACTACAACCCCACCTACCCAGCCAGCAACAGGGAGCAGGAGCAGGAGGTGTAGGGGGTGGAGATTATAGCGGCGGATTATCGTTAAAAGCGGGATTATTCTCGACCCTCTGGAGGGAGCCTCTGCCGCCCCCCGACAAAAAGTGGGCTGGATACTGGGAGCCAGCTGGCTTCACTCGGGAGAGCTGAGGGGGGAGGTGAGGGGGGAGGTGAGGGGGGGGGGGTCTTCTCTGCTGCTATCTTATTAACGCCACCTACTGAGACGCCCGAGAAACGCTGCTGAGACGCTGGAGGAACGCTGGAGGAACGCTGGCTTCGGTTCGGCTGCGTTCGTCACTCTCCCAGCAGACCCTACGTCCGTGTTTACTACCAGCAGCAGCAGGGCAGGGAGCCGTGATCCCAGCCAAACCTCGGGCTGGAGACTGAGCGTGTTGACATCTCCGTGCGCAGGCGCCGTTACGCCGGTTACCGGCGGCACGTGCGGCTGGTGAAGGCACACATGCAGGGGACCAGCGAAGAATCCAGTCGTGGTGTTTTTTGGCGGATAATTGGATCTCGGAGCGACACCTAGCGACGTCATTTGGTGACAGGAGGACGTGCTAATTATAGACACCCGTCTCCATAGAAACCAGCAAGCCGCCGCCGCCACCCCGGCCCGCCGCCGCCCGGCGCTCAGTGGAGGAGGTGGAGGTGGTGTCGGGGTGAGAGAGGGACAGACGAGTCTAACCGCCACGCGCTGCAGTCCACTGACCGCCGCCCAGCTCCGCGCGTCAACATGGTGACTGCGTGAACACCACAACAACGTGCAGGCCTCGCCCGGCATGGAACCGTACCAGCATATCAGACACAGGGGGAATACGCGCATTGTGTGACCAACCGGAGAAATACGCGCATTGTGTGACCAACCGGAGAAATACGCGCAGTGTGTGACGAACCGGAGAAATACGCGCATTGTGTGACGAACCGGAGAAATACGCGCATTGTGTGACGAACCGGAGAAATACGCGCATTGTGTGACGAACCGGAGAAATACGCGCATTGTGTGACGAACCGGAGAAATACGCGCATTGTGTGACGAACCGGAGAAATACGAGCATTGTGTGACGAACCGGAGAAATACGCGCAGTGTGTGACGAACCGGAGAAATACGCGCATTGTGTGACGAATCGGAGAAATACGCGCATTGTGTGACGAACCGGAGAAATACGTTGTGTGACGTACGGGGCTGTATGCCATAGGAATGACGTACCGGGTTGTATGCCATAAGAGTGACGTACCGGATTATACGCCCGAGGTGTGCTGAACGGGGTTGTACGCCCGAGGTGTGACGTACCGGATTATACGCCGTAGGTGTGACGTACCGGATTATACGCCGTAGGTGTGACGTACGGGGTTATACGCCATAGGTGTGCCGTACGGGGTTATACGCCATAGGGGTGCTGTACCGGATTATACGCCCGAGGTGTGCCGTACGGGGTTTTATACGCCCCAGGGTTGAGCAGTACCGGCAGCGGTCAACCTTCACCATGCATGAGCAACACTACTACAAGAGCTTTGATGACCCCATTTTCCAAAGCCCCAACTACCAGAACTACCAGAACCAGATTGCCTACTCGCAGTATGTAAGTATTCACTGATACCAACTCGTTGCTGATACTGACGGTCACGTACAGCCGTCTCACATTCAGTACCACACAGGAGGTGAGCTGCCGTCCTTGTAGGTGCCCAGTTATTAAACAACATAACGTAACGTAAACAACATAACATACTCGCAGTATGTAAGTATTCCCTGATACTGACGGTAACGTACAGCCGTCTCACATTCAGTACCACACAGGAGGTGAGGTGCCGTCCTTGTAGGTGCCCAGTTATTAAACAACATAACGTAACGTAAACAACATAACATACTCGCAGTATGTAAGTATTCCCTGATACTGACGGTCACGTACAGCCGTCTCACATTCAGTACCACACAGGAGGTGAGGTGCCGTCCTTGTAGGTGCCCAGTTATTAAACAACATAACGTAACGTAAACAACATAACATACTCGCAGTATGTAAGTATTCCCTGATACTGACGGTAACGTACAGCCGTCTCACATTTAGTACCACACAGGAGGTGAGGTGCCGTCCTTGTAGGTGCCCAGTTATTAAACAACATAACGTAACGTAAACAACATAACATACTCACAGTATGTAAGTATTCCCTGATACTGACGGTAACGTACAGCCGTCTCACATTCAGTACCACACAGGAGGTGAGGTGCCGTCCTTGTAGGTGCCCAGTTATTAAACAACATAACGTAACGTAAACAACATAACATACTCGCAGTATGTAAGTATTCCCTGATACTGACGGTCACGTACAGCCGTCTCACATTCAGTACCACACAGGAGGTGAGGTGCCGTCCTTGTAGGTGCCCAGTTATTAAACAACATAACGTAACGTAAACAACATAACATACTCGCAGTATGTAAGTATTCCCTGATACTGACGGTCACGTACAGCCGTCTCACATTCAGTACCACACAGGAGGTGAGGTGCCGTCCTTGTAGGTGCCCAGTTATTAAACAACATAACGTAACGTAAACAACATAACATACTCGCAGTATGTAAGTATTCCCTGATACTGACGGTAACGTACAGCCGTCTCACATTCAGTACCACACAGGAGGTGAGCTTCCGTCCTTGTAGGTGCCCAGTTATTAAACAACATAACGTAACGTAAACAACATAACATACTCGCAGTATGTAAGTATTCCCTGATACTGACGGTCACGTACAGCCGTCTCACATTCAGTACCACACAGGAGGTGAGGTGCCGTCCTTGTAGGTGCCCAGTTATTAAACAACATAACGTAACGTAAACAACATAACATACTCGCAGTATGTAAGTATTCCCTGATACTGACTGTTAGTACAGCCGTCTCACATTTAGTACACACAGGGGGCCCAGTTATCAAACAACATAACGTCAAGGGACATAGGTCCATTTTGTAATGTCCTAAATATTGTACAACGAAATGTATTCCTCGGAACCAGCAAAGACCGATATTGATTTTCAGGGTGTTTGCCTCTGAACACACCCCAGAGGATTAGAATTCTCACATGTTTCTAAGCAGGGACAAAAATAGAAACTAGCAGTGAAATATCTGCGCTAAAGAAGAAACCAACAAGTTATAATCTAAGTCGCTGTCCTCCACGAGTTTGACATGGAGTAATATGAATGAGGCAAAGCTGTAGCGTTCAAGCGAGTTGGAAAAGGACGATTTTGACCAAACCAAGTTGATTTTTGTATTTATCTCACCCCTGTACACACTAAAGGAATGGGCGACACACAGGATATATATCTCATAGACCATGGAGTACAGACTGTAATACTCGTAGGGGTATGGAGAACGAGTTACCAATGTTAAACCTATGGGACAAAAATACCAGAGGTGAGATAAACACTTTTCAGCACTGCGGGTACATAAAGTAACACCGTGGACTTCCTCACAGGCACTAAGCCGTACATAGTAAGAATTCTCACTGCCTAGGGACTGGTGTAAAGAGAAAGCTATGAGTGTCGATGGGGCCCTCGTTATGTCACACATACACGAATCACAGTCATTACCGGCCATCACAGACTTGTTAGACTTGCTCAAACCTTGATTATCGACATTATTAAGAAACAAAACTAATGCAACATGAGACTTCCCTCTATCTCAAACCTGTATCTCAGACCTGTATCTCAAACATGTATCTCAAATATGAATCTCATACATGTATCTCAAACATGAATCTCAAACATGTATCCCAAACATGTATCCCAAACCTGTATCCCAAACCTGTATCCCAAACCTGTATCTCAAACACGTATCTCAAACATGTATCTCAAACCTGTATCCCAAACCTTTATCCCAAACCTGTATCTCAAACCTGTATCTCAAACCTGTATCTCAAACACGTATCTCAAACACGTATCTCAAACATGTATCTCAAACATGTATCCCAAACATGTATCCCAAACATGTATCTCAAACACGTATCTCAAACCTGTATCTCAAACATGTATCTCAAACATGTATCTCAAACAAATATCTCAAACCTGTATGTCAAACATGAGGTAGATGGAGGGGTAGCCATAGGACACAGGGACTGGAGCCAGTCTAACACTGTGTGTACCTCACAGCCAAATCACGGCCACTTAGCTGAGTGTGTAGTCCCTCGGCGTAGTAATCGCCATAATCTGTGTGGGTAAATGTTATTAGTGGAGATTGTGACGGCCATACAAGGATTACACAGAGTAGCTTATGATACGAACTGATATAGTACACAATGATACCATATGTCATACATGTATAGCACAGTTTTAATAAAGCACAATAGTACAATATCATATAATATGAAACAATAGATTATTATATACCATGATACTGCATTATAAAATATACATATAGTACACTACAACATGATGAAATATAGATAAAGTATGATATAGGAAATAAATATGATATATAGGAATATCATATAGTATGAAATGATATAAATACAATAAAATATAGCTTATATGTTGGGACATACATGTATGATATGATTTGATATAATATGAATCGCTCATCAGTAGAATATACGCATAATATAATCATATACCAATCTCAAGCTATGAAAAAACGACGACCTACGCCATTTGCCAAAAGATATGAGGTTAGAATATTAATAAATTGAGTAGCTGAGGGGCCAACTGTCACACTTAGAATATTAATAAACGCCGATAAAAGAAGGTGTATGTCTGAGGATACTTGTACTGAGAGAATCTGTCTGCGGCTGTCGCCTCATCTGGGTTTATAGGTTATTTACGACAGGCTTAGAACAGAAAACACACCGTGTGAGGACAATGACTAATGGCCCCCGTCCTGTCTGACCGGCTGTACGTAGAACATGTGAACAATGACTAATCGCCGCCCGTCCTGTCTGACCGGCTGTACGTAGAACATGTGAACAATGACTAATGGCCGCCCGTCCTGTCTGACCGGCTGTACGTAGAACATGTGAACAATGACTAATCGCCGCCCATCCTGTCTGACCGGCTGTACGTAGAACATGTGAACAATGACTAATCGCCGCCCGTCCTGTCTGACCGGCTGTACGTAGAACATGTGAACAATGACTAATGGCCACCCGCCCTGTCTGACCGGCTGTACGTAGAACAATGACTAATGGCCGCCCGCCCTGTCTGACCGGCTGTACGTAGAACAATGACTAATGGCCGCCCATCCTGTCTGACCGGCTGTACGTAGAACATGTGAACAATGACTAATCGCCGCCCGTCCTGTCTGACCGGCTGTACGTAGAACATGTGAACAATGACTAATGGCCGCCCGCCCTGTCTGACCGGCTGTACGTAGAACATGAGGACAATGACTAATGGCCGCCCGTCCTGTCTGACCGGCTGTACGTAGAACATGAGGACAATAACTAATCGCTGCCCGTCCTGTCTGACCGGCTGTACGTAGAACAATGACTAATGGCCGCCCGTCCTGTCTGACCGGCTGTACGTAGAACATGTGGACAATGACTAATGGCCGGCCGTCCTGTCTGACCGGCTGTACGTAGAACATGAGGACAATGACTAATGGCCGCCCATCCTGTCTGACCGGCTGTACGTAGAACATGAGGACAATGACTAATGGCCGCCCGTCCTGTCTGACCGGCTGTACGTAGAACATGAGGACAATGACTAATGGCCGCCCGTCCTGTCTGACCGGCTGTACGTAGAACAATGGCTAATGGCCGCCCATCCTGTCTGACCGGCTGTACGTAGAACATGTGAACAATGACTAATGGCCGCCCATCCTGTCTGACCGGCTGTACGTAGAACATGTGAACAATGACTAATGGCCGCCCGTCCTGTCTGACCGGCTGTACGTAGAACATGTGAACAATGACTAATGGCCGCACGTCCTGTCTGACCGGCTGTATGTAGAACATGTGAACAATGACTAATGGCCGCCCGTCCTGTCTGACAGGCTGTACGTAGAACATAGAACAATGACTAATGGCCGCCCGTCCTGTCTGACCGGCTGTACGTAGAACATGTGAACAATGACTAATGGCCGCCCGTCCTGTCTGACCGGCTGTAGTAGAACATGTGAACAATGACTAATGGCCGCCCGTCCTGTCTGACCGGCTGTACGTAGAACATGTGAACAATGACTAATCGCCGCCCGTCCTGTCTGACCGGCTGTACGTAGAACATAGAACAATGACTAATGGCCGCCCGTCCTGTCTGACCGGCTGTACGTAGAACAATGAATAATCGCCGCCCGTCCTGTCTGACCGGCTGTACGTAGAACAATGACTAATCGCCGCCCGTCCTGTCTGACCGGCTGTACGTAGAACAATGACTAATCGCCGCCCGTCCTGTCTGACCGGCTGTACGTAGAACATGTGAACAATGACTAATCGCCGCCCATCCTGTCTGACCGGCTGTACGTAGAACATGTGGACAATGACTAATCGCCGCCCATCCTGTCTGAGCGGCTGTACGTAGAACATGTGGACAATGACTAATGGCCGTCCGTCCTGTCTGAGCGGCTGTACGTAGAACATGTGGACAATGACTAATCGCCGCCCGTCTTCTCTGACCGGCTGTACGTAGAACATGAGGACATTGACTAATGGCCGCCCGTCCTGTCTGACCGGCTGTACGTAGAACATGAGGACAATGACTAATGGCCACCCGTCCTGTCTGACCGGCTGTACGTAGAACATGTGGACAATGACTAATCGCCGCCCGTCCTGTCTGACCGGCTGTACGTAGAACATGTGAACAATGACTAATGGCCGCCTGTCCTGTCTGACCGGCTGTACGTAGAACATGAGGACAATGATTAATGGTCGCCGTCCTGTCTGACCGGCTGTACGTAGAACATGTGGACAATGACTAATGGCCGGCCGTCCTGTCTGACCAGCTGTACATAGAACATTTGGACAAAGACTAATGGCCGCCCGTCCTGTCTGACCAGCTGTATGTAGAACATGTGAACAATGACTAATGGCCGCCCGTCCTGTCTGACCGGCTGTACGTAGAACATGTGGACAATGACTAATGGCCGCCCGTCCTGTCTGACTGGCTGTACGTAGAACATGTGAACAATGACTAATGGCCGCCCGTCCTGTCTGACCGGCTGTACGTAGAACATGTGAACAATGACTAATGGCCGCCCGTCCTGTCTGACTGGCTGTACATAGAACATGTGAACAATGACTAATCGCCGCCCGTCCTGTCTGACCGGCTGTACGTAGAACATGTGAACAATGACTAATCGTCGCCGTCCTGTCTGACCGGCTGTACGTAGAACATGTGAACAATGACTAATGGCCGCCCGTCCTGTCTGACCGGCTGTACGTAGAACATGTGGACAATGACTAATGGCCGCCCGTCCTGTCTGACCGGCTGTACGTAGAACAATGACTAATGGCCGCCCGTCCTGTCTGACCGGCTGTACGTAGAACATAGAACAATGACTAATCGCCGCCCGTCCTGTCTGACCGGCTGTACGTAGAACATGAGGACAATGACTAATGGCCGCCCGTCCTGTCTGACCGGCTGTACGTAGAACATGTGAACAATGACTAATCGCCGCCCGTCCTGTCTGACCGGCTGTACGTAGAACATGTGAACAATGACTAATGGCCGCCCGTCCTGTCTGACCGGCTGTACGTAGAACATGTGAACAATGACTAATGGCCGCCCGTCCTGTCTGACCGGCTGTACGTAGAACATGTGAACAATGACTAATCGCCGCCCGTCCTGTCTGACCGGCTGTACGTAGAACATGTGGACAATGACTAATGGCCGGCCGTCCTGTCTGACCGGCTGTACGTAGAACATGAGGACATTAACAAAGTATACACAAGGTTAGGAACGCTCTCATTTGTCCGCCTCTCAAGTACACAGTTTTCTACATCTGTAGATATTCCGTACAGTATGGATATCATAAATAAATGAACAATTAAATAACTCCATATTTATAGTATACCTAAATTAAATAATCTGTAAATTGACTATAGATATTATAACTAAATCAAGGATTAAATAACTCGATATTTATAGTATACCTTAATAAAACAAACTGTAAATTGACTATGGATAGTTTAAGATAAAATATCTGTAGGTGTAACGACACAAATCCAAACTTGGCCAACGATTTTCCCCGCTGCAGAACGCTCAACTCGGGTTGAGATAATCGTCAGTTGCGAGCTACCTGAACGGTCGGTATTTTCTGGGAGCACCACCCGCTGCCTTGTTTTGTAACCGATAAACTATCGGTGCGGGTTTTGTCGGCAGATTTGAACTCGGCCTAAATCTGCACCGAATCCAACTTCATGGAATATAGTAGACCCAGCAGCCAATGACTGCAACCAGAGCAAACCACGACCTTCACCCTGACCTCCTTACATAGTGTTAATAGCGCCTTGGGACGGTTCTACAATCTACAGTTGACCTGAATCTAGTGGGCCAAAACTACCCGCTGCAAATTCCGCTATTGACACTACACACATATTGTCTATTCTTTACATCAGTCTACACCGCTCTGTATAATAGCACATAGCATGTGTTTAATAGGACAAAGCGGGTGTGAATAATAGCACATAGCTGGTGTGTATAATAGCACACAGCAGACACTTGTCAGTGTAGTGCCCCCTTCACCGGCCCCGAGCAGGCACAGGGAGTCAGTGTAGACCGCAGTCAACCCAAAGTAGGTCAAATGTGGTTATGATGAAGTAACGCCAGGGGGCGACACTGACAGCTGACCTTTGACCCCTGTGTGTATTGGTGTTAGTATACACAGACTGACCCCCCCCCCCCCCCCACACACACACACATGTGGCTATACTGTGTCCCGTGTCACATAGCCCGCCCTGTATGACCATAACGTATTGGTGTTAGTATACACAGACTGACCCCCACACATGTGGCTATACAGTGTCCCGTGTCACATAGCCCGCCCTGTATGACAATAACGTGAGTGTCTGTGTGTGTATTGGTGTTAGTATACACAGAAGGACCCCACACATGTGGCTATACAGTGTCCCGTGTCACATAGCCCGCCCTGTATGACAATAACGTGAGTGTCTGTGTGTGTATTGGTGTTAGTATACACAGAAGGACCCCCACACATGTGGCTATACTGTGTCCCGTGTCGCATAGCCCGCCCTGTATGACAATAACGTGAGTGTCTGTGTGTGTATTGGTGTTAGTATACACAGACTGACCCCCACACATGTGGCTATACAGTGTCCCGTGTCACATAGCCCGCCCTGTATGACAATAACGTGAGTGTCTGTGTGTGTATTGGTGTTAGTATACACAGAAGGACCCCACACATGTGACTATACTGTGTCCCGTGTCACATAGCCCGCCCTGTATGACCATAACGTGACTGTCTCTGTGTGTAATGGTGTTAAAGACAAATGCTGGTAGTTGGGTGATTTCTTAATTCTATTGAGTTATAACTCAGGATAATATAAGTTCCATATATCAGCAATTAGAAAATGTAAAAATATTGGCATGTCACCAGGGTGATATCACAATGACAGACAGGTAGGAAAGACAGCGGCGTTACTCGAACCCCGCACCCTGTGGTCGGCAGGTCAGCGCGCTACCCGTCCTCCTACTCAGTGTAAAGTACTGTAACAATACGAGCAGGCAACGACCATCATAACGAGAATATAAACCACATCCAGTACGATACAAACAACGACCATCATAACGATTATATAAAACACATCCCGTACGATACAAACAATGACCATCATAACGAGAATATAAACCACATCCAGTACGATACAAACAACGACCATCATAACGATTATATAAAACACATCCCGTACGATACAAACAACGACCATTATAACGAATATATAAAACACATCCCATACAATACAAACAACGACCATCATAACGAGTATATAAACACATCCCGTACGATACAAACAATGACCATCATAGTATTCTCATGAGCTCTGCTGAGGGGGAGTCATTGCCACCTCCGGTGTCCCCCTCTACCCCTCGCGGCTCTCTCACCCACCACGCGGTCACGTGGTACAGCCCGGTCCGTACACCGGCCTCACTTCTCCTTCAACCTCCCTACAGTACGCACGTACTATACTACTTTTTCGTCTCTTTTGGCCACGTGCTCGCGAGAATATAAACCACATCCCGTACGATACAAACAACGACCATTATAACGAATATATAAAACACATCCCGTACAATACAAACAACGACCATCATAACGAGTATATAAACACATCCCGTACGATACAAACAACGACCATCATAACGAGTAAATAAACCACATCCAGTACGATACAAACAACGACCATCATAACGAATATATAAAACACATCCCGTACAATACAAACAATGACCATCATAACGAGTATATAAGCACATCCCGTACGATACAAACAACGACCATCATAACGAGTAAATAAACCACATCCAGTACGATACAAACAACGACCATCATAACGAGTAAATAAAACACATCCCGTACAATACAAACAACGACCATCATAACGAGTATATAAAACACGTCCCGTACGATACAAACAACGACCATCATAACGAGTATATAAAACACGTCCCGTACGATACAAACAACGACCATCATAACAAGTATATAAACCACATCCCGTACAATACAAACAACGACCATCGTAACGAGTAAATAAACCACATCCCGTACAATACAAACAACGACCATCGTAACGAGTAAATAAAACACATCCTGTACAATACAAACAATGACCATCATAACGAGTATATAAAACACATCCCGTACAATACAAACAACGACCATTGTAACGAATATAAAACATATCCCGTACCATACAATCTGATTGCAGAGGCAGCCGTCTCCATTATTGAAACCATCTGACAAAATGGAATTAGGAAGGGACTCGGAGGTAATTGAATAAGGGCAGTATGTTAATTAGGTATGACAGGCATCACAAGCACTTTGAGGGCTGAGGCTATGAGCAGAACTCGTCCCATGCCAGTCTGTAGACTGGTGTGTGGGTAGAAACCCGGTCCTGTGTTACATGTTGATAATACCAGTTGTGTGGTGGAGAATTAGCTGAGTGGTGTGTGGGTAGAAACCCGGTCCTGTGCTACATATTGATAATACCAGTTGTGTGGTGGAGAATTATCTGAGTGGTGTGTGTGTGTTACATGTTGATAATACCAGTTGTGTGGTGGAGAATTAGCTGAGTGGGGTGTGGGTAGAAACCCGGTCCTGTGTTACATATTGATAATACCAGTTGTGAGGTGGAGAATTAGCTGAGTGGGGTGTGTGTGTTACATGTTGATGATACCAGTTGTGAGGTGGAGAATTAGCTGAGTGGTGTGTGTGTGTTACATGTTGATAATACCAGTTGTGAGGTGAGGAATTAGCTGAGTGGGGTGTGTGTGTTACATGTTGATAATACCAGTTGTGAGGTGAGGAATTAGCTGAGTGGTGTGTGGGTAGAAACCCGGTCCTGTGTTACATATTGATAATACCAGTTGTTAGGTGGAGAATTAGCTGAGTGGTGTGTGGGTAGAAACCCGGTCCTGGGTTACATATTGATAATACCAGTTGTGAAGTGGAGAATTAGCTGAGTAGTGTATGTGTGTTACATGTTGATAATACCAGTTGTTAGGTGGAGAATTAGCTGAGTGGGGTGCGTGTGTGTTACATGTTGATAATACCAGTTGTTAGGTGGAGAATTAGCTGAGTGGTGTGTGGGTAGAAACCCGGTCCTATGTTACATGTTGATAACACCAGTTGTGTGGTGGAGAATTAACACTCAAACACCATGTAAACAGAAGGTGCAGGTCCCGATGTGGCGGCACTGAAGGCCGAGTCGTCCAGGGAGAGTCCAGTCTGGGTCGTAAAGTAAGAGCGGCATTTAGTGTTGTAGAAGGGGACAGTCAATCATCTAGATTCTCAAGTCGTGTAAGTCTAATTGAACAAATTGGACGTTAAACTACCCAAATACACAAACAAACAAACTCAATTCGTATGCCAAAAGTCGGATCACTAGAGTTAACTCCCTCTATAAGACTTATTAAGACGAATATCCACCCGTAAAAAATACATATTTCAGTGTATATTCTATTTAAAGATGGGTTGTGATTTTATCCTACCCCTAATATAAAATCCCATAGGCTTAACATTGAGTTTCCGTATGCCACGCTGACTGGCATACGGAGTTTTATATGCCACTAGTGGCATATGGAATTGTTATCACGTAATATTCAAAAATCGAGGAGACGGGGAAGGATAAAATCAAAACTATGTGCCCTATTCCTGATCTAGATCAGAAACACATAAATATTGTAAATGCCTGCCATCTTTTCTCATTCTCTGTACTTAAAGGCAATTCCTGCAGAAAATACCATTTCAAGGAAACCTAACTTTCTGACTTGTGACTCGCCGGAGGAATCTCCGGAGAAATCTCCGGGTTATTTCCCGGGGGCAGCGCAAAGCTTCTCGCCCCGACATTTGTCTGACACGGAGCAGCAAAATACTACATTCCCGCCATTTTTTCCCGCCTTTTTTTCCCGCCAAACTTTCCCAGCGGCAGGTACCCAGCGTGGTGTGGGCGCTACACACTTACCCCGCGGTTCACGCGAGTAACCACCTACCTGTCGGCCAGCGTTTGTGCCATTGCCATGGTAACCCGGGGGCAGCTCCCGCCAGGTGGCGCGCCCGGAAGGCATCTCGTGAGATCGCGCGAGAGAGTGGGTCGTTTGTCGTCTGCTTCTCTCAGTCCGGATTTCTTCTTGGGAGATTTTTCTAAAAAGATGTCGTATCCAGAGAATTGTTCTCACGAGTCGCGAGCTTCACATTTACTGAAGTAGAAATAGATCCAAATGATCAATGACTTTAACCAGTCGCTTTCTGTGTTTATCTCACCCCTGCACACCATACAAGAATGGACGACACACAAACCTTCTAGAACGGACTCCAGTACTCGTAGGGGCATGGAGAACGAGTTCCCAATGTTAAACCTATCAGGACTTAAACACCAGGGGTGAGATAAAGCATGTTGCTCATCACGTAGTCGTTATTTATGGAGAGTAAACTCCACCTGGTAGTTTGTAAAGTCTGGTCGTTCACATGCTGCCCTGCCCTGATCACCCGGGTCTCCTTCAGTCAGTGCGCCTCGCCGGTACCCACCCGCCAGCATACTCCTGATGAATGGGTCCCGGGGAACCAGCACACACCATACGTCATGATAGGGGAGTCCCCCGCTCCCCCGCCGACCTGCCCCTCAGGAAATTAAGCAAATTAGGCCCGTAATCCAACCCCCCGGGCGGTGTTAAATCCGCACGGATCAAACCCGGGTGACCGGTAAAAGTATTGACCCTCACTGACGAGACTATTGCGTTTTATTGAATTAATTCCTTGGTTTGTTTTTATTTTGCTTGTACTTTTTGTTGTTTAATCAATAATTAATTAGTTCATGATGCAAATCATCTACTTATTGAATAATCCATAAATATGAGCTCTTCTTAGGTTTTAAGATAATCTGGTGGACACAAAAATCATTTATCAAGGATTGCTCAAAAGTACCGTAATTCATTTACCAGGAATATTCAGAAAATAAACCCCTGATATCCTGCATATTTATAGCATCTATTGAAAGAAATTAGCAAACTGCACATATTGGCAAAATATTGATATCCCAGCGACTACAGGGGCCGCCAGTCACAGGGGCTAAAGTCGCTATTTCTCAGTGACTACAGGGGCCGCCAGTCACAGGGGCTAAAGTCGCTATTTCTCAGTGACTACAGGGGCCGCCAGTCACCGGGGCTAAATTCGCTATTTCTCAGTGACTACAGGGGCTGCCAGTCACAGAGGCTAGTCACTATTTCTCAGTGACTACAGGGGCTGCCAGTCACAGAGGCTAGTCACTATTTCTCAGTGACTACAGGGGCTGCCAGTCACAGGGGCTAAAGTCACTGTGTGTAAACGGGCCTTTCACTGGTCCTGACAGACTCTCCCTGTTTGTAATTTTCTAAATGGAAGCCTTTTCTTTGTGGATTCTGAATTAATGAAGACAAAACGTCTTCCGTTCATGTCGGGGAGGAATTGAGTTAGTGTGATGGTGATTCTACTCAATGGCAATATTTCAAGAGTGTTACCAATATTAAACGAGCCTTCAGTTTGAGACAGAGAGGCAGCTTTCCATAGTTCATGGAAATCCACGTTTCCATTGTCAGCATATAGAATTATTTTTCTTTGAGTTTAACAAAGATGATTTTCATTGAGCCTCATTCAGTGAAACTTGTTTGAGCCTCATTCAGTGAAACTTGTTTGAACCTCATTCAGTGAAACTTGTTTGAACGTCCTCACAGACCTTCAGTCCCACGCTCTGACCCACCCCGATGTGTTTCCATGTTTGTCCGCCCTCACTGAGGCGGAAAATCCCACATTCTCTCTCCTGACCCTTTTAAAAAAATAATAGTTTTATCACATTTATTAGGGTTTCCTCGCATACAGCAGTTTGGATGTCCGGACTCGGATTAACCGTTCTTCCGTCCGGTCCCTCTTGATTGGTGTACAATCAACATAACAGTAAAGAATTGGTTGAGTAGCCATCCACATTTTGCGCAAGCAAAAGTTTTCCACAGAGTAATTCACTTAACTCTATTACAACATGTCTGACATAATCAGTTCCAATATATTGACAATCATTCTGTCAAAATAAAATTAATGACAGAATGAAATAGTGAAAGAAGGAAATTTCACCACAAGAGTATAGCATTACCTTACACACTCAACATTCAGAAATCAGGAGAATAATAGCGATAGTACTTTTTTTATACTGTTTTATATTATGACTCTCCTTACAGAAATGAAGAAATAAAAACATTATAGATAAAGGATGTTTGGAATATAGGGTGTCTGTACCATTATCTTTATGTAATATACTAGATAGTACTGGTATTACAGTCTAATCAGATAATGATCTCACCCACCAGATTGATCTTCTCTTCTATGCTGTATACATGTTATAGTTCTATCACATCCACTGATCAGAGCTGGGTGGTTATTGTGATGGACACCAGCTACCAATTGTGGCCTAATAAAATAGAGAAATAGAAAATAGAGAAAATAAAAAGAGAAAAAAGTCCATGCTGGAGCCTGGAGCTGGACACGCCGGTCGGGGGGGGGGGGGGGGTGTCTGAGGTGTTCCAGTCAGGTCCGTGCTGTCTTAGTGTCGTGTGTGAGGCCTCTGTCTGACGCCTTGTCAAGTCTAGATTGAACTGATCTGAAACCTGGCTGAATGCAGTGAGTAGTACCACGCAGCACCACGAGGGGGCAGCACACACACGTGTGACCACGAGAAGTGAACAACACGCGACACAGCAGACGTACCATTCCGCGCCCATTCTGTACCAGTATACTAGAGAACACAGACGGACCATTCCTCTCCATTCTGTACCAGTATACTAGAGAACACAGACGGACCATTCCTCTCCATTCTGTACCAGTATACTAGAGAACACAGACGGACCATTCCTCTCCATTCTGTACCAGTATACTAGAGAACACAGACGGACCATTCCTCTCCATTCTGTACCAGTATACTAGAGAACACAGACGGACCATTCCTCTCCATTCTGTACCAGTATACTAGAGAACACAGACAGACCATTCCTCTCCATTCTGTACCAGTATACTAGAGAACACAGACGGACCATTCCTCTCCATTCTGTACCAGTATACTAGAGAACACAGACGGACCATTCCTCTCCATTCTGTACCAGTATACTAGAGAACACAGACGGACCATTCCTCTCCATTCTGTACCAGTATACTAGAGAACACAGCAGACAGACCATTCCTCTCCATTCTGTACCAGTATACTAGAGAACACAGACGGACCATTCCTCTCCATTCTGTACCAGTATACTAAAGAACACAGACGGACCATTCCTCTCCATTCTGTACCAGTATACTAGAGAACACAGACGGACCATTCCTCTCCATTCTGTACCAGTATACTAGAGAACACAGCAGACAGACCATTCCTCTCCATTCTGTACCAGTATACTAGAGAACACAGACAGACCATTCCTCTCCATTCTGTACCAGTATACTAGAGAACACAGACGGACCATTCCTCTCCATTCTGTACCAGTATACTAAAGAACACAGACGGACCATTCCTCTCCATTCTGTACCAGTATACTAGAGAACACAGACGCACCATTCCTCTCCATTCTGTACCAGTATACTAGAGAACACATCAGACGGACCATTCCTCTCCATTCTGTACCAGTATACTAGAGAACACAGACGGACCATTCCTCTCCATTCTGTACCAGTATACTAGAGAACACAGACGGACCATTCCTCTCCATTCTGTACCAGTATACTAGAGAACACAGCAGACAGACCATTCCTCTCCATTCTGTACCAGTATACTAGAGAACACAGACGGACCATTCCTCTCCATTCTGTACCAGTATACTAGAGAACACAGACGGACCATTCCTCGCCCATTCTGTACCAGTATACTAGAGAACACAGACGGACCATTCCTCTCCATTCTGTACCAGTATACTAGAGAACACAGCAGACAGACCATTCCTCTCCATTCTGTACCAGTATACTAGAGAACACAGACGGACCATTCCGCGCCCATTCTGTACCAGTATACTAGAGAACACAGACGGACCATTCCTCTCCATTCTGTACCAGTATACTAAAGAACACAGACGGACCATTCCTCTCCATTCTGTACCAGTATACTAGAGAACACAGACGGACCATTCCGCGCCCATTCTGTACCAGTATACTAGAGAACACAGACGGACCATTCCTCTCCATTCTGTACCAGTATACTAGAGAACACAGACGGACCATTCCGCGCCCATTCTGTACCAGTATACTAGAGAACACAGACGGACCATTCCTCTCCATTCTGTACCAGTATACTAGAGAACACAGACGGACCATTCCTCTCCATTCTGTACCAGTATACTAGAGAACACAGACGGACCATTCCTCTCCATTCTGTACCAGTATACTAGAGAACACAGACGGACCATTCCGCGCCCATTCTGTACCAGTATACTAAAGAACACAGACGGACCATTCCTCTCCATTCTGTACCAGTATACTAGAGAACACAGACGGACCATTCCTCTCCATTCTGTACCAGTATACTAGAGAACACAGACGGACCATTCCTCTCCATTCTGTACCAGTATACTAGAGAACACAGACAGACCATTCCTCTCCATTCTGTACCAGTATACTAGAGAACACAGACAGACCATTCCTCTCCATTCTGTACCAGTATACTAGAGAACACAGACGGACCATTCCGCGCCCATTCTGTACCAGTATACTAGAGAAGACACTGTCCTTGAGAGATCCGACAAAATACACAGGAGCGTACTAAGCGTCTAACTAAGCGTATGTCTCTTATTTGGGTCGGGAAGAGGTCATGTCGGGACTTAGGTGGGAAGTTAGGAACGGATGTGTCTCATCTTAGTCTCTAAGTCAACCTTTGATTATCCTCCTTCATCACCTCCTTGGACGATTTCCGCTCACGTGATAATTACAGAAATCATTTTAACCCCCTCCACCACCACTACAACCTCCCCCACCAGCACCACCCACCCCCACACATACACATACACCCACACACCCCCCCACCCACCCACCCCCACACATACACCCACCCACACCCCCACCCGACCACATAGACCCACCCACACCCCCAGCCCCGCCCCGTGTCGTCAGCGTAGATCAATAATCCCAGTTCCCGCCGCTTCATCTTCTACGTTTCCTTTTGCTGCTAATTGATATTGATTTCAATTACCTGCCCCATGGATTACGACTTCGTGCGTCCTTCCCCTCTCCATCTTCCTCCGTTTGTTACGTGAGGGTCGAACTCCTACTCGAGGTGAATTTATGATGTTGGCCCAGTTGGTCAAGGTCATGTGACCTAAACACACTCTATGTGAAGCCACACAAAGAGCTGCACAGGTACAGTGAGGAGTAATGGTTGATTCATTTAGCAAATATTGACATATGGTTTGGAAGAACTACATGGAGAAGAAGAACAAGAAATTATAATGATGGCACTAAACCGGCGCTAATCTTTAAAGGTGTAATTCTCAAGGCGGGTGTCGTGATGGGTCCTTATCCTCTCCGTGCTAATCTTTAAAGGTGTAATTCTCAAGGCGGGTGTCGTGATGGGTCCTTATCCTCTCCGTGCTAATCTTTAAAGGTGTAATTCTCAAGGCGGGTGTCGTGATGGGTCCTTATCCTCTCCGTGCTGATCTTTAACGGTGTTATTCTCAAGGCAGGTGTCGTGATGGGTCCTTATCCTCTCCGTGCTAATCTTTAAAGGTGTAATTCTCAAGGCGGGTGTCGTGATGGGTCCTTATCCTCTCCGTGCTTATCTTTAAAGGTGTAATTCACAAGGCAGGTCTCGTGATGGGTCGGTATCCTCTCCGTGCTGATCTTTAACGGTGTAATTCTTACGGTGGGTGTCGTGATGGGTCCTTATCGTCTCCTGCTAATCTTTAAAGGTGTAATTCTTACGGTGGGTGTCGTGATGGGTCCTTATCCTCTCCGTGCTGATCTTTAAAGGTGTATTTCTCAAGGCGGGTGTCCTGATGGGTTCTTATCAACGCCCTCTGCTCTGAGAACTGGTTGCCATGATGATCCGCGTAGTAACTACCGGGAAGTGCTGCCAGGTGCAAACACGGGGCGGTAAGTGTCTGGTTACAGGTGAAGAGGTGGGAGGATCGGACTCAGGCCCCATTCCCACCTGGAGATCCTCGTACCAGAGACTGGTGTCTGGCATAGTCGCTGAGGTTATAGAAATTTGTACTTACAGTCGACGACTGAAGCCTCACAGGTGCCCCAAAGTCTGTTAGTGGGAACTGGACCTAACATCTAGTGTGGTCCGCCTTCGTAAACAAAGTTAGTGGGAACTGGACCTAACGTCTAGTGGGGTCCGCCTTCGTAAACAGGGTGAGTGGGAACTGGGCCTAACGTCTAGCGGGGTCCGCCTTCGTAAACAGGGTGAGTGGGAACTGGACCTAACGTCTAGTGGGGTCCGCCTTCGTAAACAGGGTGAGTGGGAACTGGGCCTAACGTCTAGTTGGGTCCGCCTTCGTAAACAGGGTGAGTGGGAACTGGGCCTAACGTCTAGTGGGGTCCGCCTTCGTAAACAGGGTGAGTGGGAACTGGGCCTAACGTCTAGCAGGGTCCTTCGTAAACAGGGTTAGTGGGAATCGGGCCTATCGTCTAGTGGGGTCCGCCTTCGTAAACAAGGTTAGTGTGAACTGGGCCTAACGTCTAGCGGGGTCCTTCGTAAACAGGGTTAGTGGGAATCGGGCCTAACGTCTAGCGGGGTCCTTCATAAACAGGGTTAGTGGGAACTGGGCCTAACGTGTAGTGGGGTCGCCTTCGTAAACAGGGTTAGTGGGAATTGGGCCTAACGTCTAGTGTGGTCTGCCTTCGTAAACAGGGTTAGTGGGAACTGGGCCTAACGTCTAGTGTGGTCCGCCTTCGTAAACAGGGTGAGTGGGAACTGGCCCTAACGTCTAGCGGGGTCCTTCGCAAACAGGGAAGTGAGAAGCCATCTGTGGAAGCCAGCAGGGCCCGGCTTTGATTATGAGAACAGCGAAGTTTCGATTACTTTCTCGGTGTCGGTGTCGCGGCGGCTGTGAAAGTCTTCAGCAGTGGGTGGCTTCGTTACCAGCTCCCTGGTATCGACACCAAACATTTTACAAAGCCTCTTGCGTCATGCTTCGTTATGTATATTTTGTATCATAAAACCGATCATCTTACAAAGTGAACAAAGTCTCATTACCTGAAGTTAGTCTTGCTCCCTTTTTTCATTTTTATTGTGTGACTCATACTTAAGCTGGCTTATCTATTGCGTAACTGATTGACTGTTTTCTTATATTCAGAAAAGATTGCCACCCTTGTGATTTCTAAGATACCTAACATACATCCTGAAGTCTCCTAACCAGGCGAATACAGATCAAATACGACCTTGTCTAACTTTGTTATTGAAGCTGAACGGATACGATATGTTTCTGTAGAGTACCTCGAGGTGTTCTAACGGTCCTGTTATCTCGCTGTAAAAACCTCACTCTGCCCGCAGCTAGCCGTCTTAACTTCACTCAGTTCCTCTGATGTGACAAAACTAGGTCAGACATACAGTAACAGTGATACAGAGTTACCTGTGACCCTCTCCGCTCTGTTCCCGCTGTCCACTGCCGCTTGTTTTTCCTCCAGACCTGTCGGGAGATTGTACCGTCACCTTCCTTTGATGTCAGACTAACCACTTCAAACGGAAGAACGAGTGTTAAACACCAATTTGAATAAATGAAATATAAATCTCCCTACCTTGTGTTGCCCTACTGAAAATGTCCACAGTAACATTTCCATATTGATATCAATGTACTGTTTTTATTAGAGCCTGCTCTATATACGGTGCATTTTCGTACATCCACGAGGTTACCCTGTGTTCACCCTTATAATGATTCATAAAGGGTGGCACAGAATGCCAGCGTTAGTTTACCGTCATGTGACTAGTGGTGTAACAGATTATCACAGTAAGTGCGCGCACCCTACCACGGCCTGCCCGCGTCCTGCTTTGATCTGTACGTAGAGCTTCATTAAGGTTTCTAATTAGCGGGCCTTGTAGTGGGGAGAGGGAGCATGTTGGGCATACACGTCCCACCCATCACCACAAACCGTCAACCCTACGCTGCTACCCCACTGAACTACCCCTCCGCTTACAAGCCCGCTTACGAGCCCACTACCTTACCCCACCACCATACTCTCAACCCCACACACCCCATCACAATCTCCCTCAAAGCTATACTTCCCCACCCCACATCCACTACCCTACCCCACTCCCTAAACCTTACCCCACCCCCACTACCCTACCCCATCCCCCACTACCCTACCCCACTCCCTAAACCATACCCCACCCCACTGACTTACCCCACCACCCTACTCTCAACCCCCCCACACACCCCATCAGTATTAGGAGAGATTAGGTGGGGTATTTTTATTCAAAAAAATATTTTTTAGATTATAAAAACACGAGAATTATAAATCTATTATAGCTGAACACTCTATATAGCTAGCTATATACCGCGTCTGGTGTGTAATAACTACAGTTTTCATGCCAAAGCTGACGTTTTCGTACCTAGGCTGACGTTTTCGTACCAAGGTTGGCCACATGATACTATCTACACCAATGAGATCAAAGCTTAGATTCCTGAAGGAAACATAAAACATTTTGAGTCACTCATAATGGTGGACATGGCTACCCCACTGATCGGAAGTGAATAAATCCTCATTTTTAACAATATTTTTAGATATATTGTAGATGTAGATATAGATTTAGATATATAATATTGTAATGGAAAAATATGTCCTTGATGAAAGAACATAGAAATTACTCAGTAATGATAAAAGAAATTGCTTGGCTTAGCCAAGGCCTGGTAACTCTGATATTCTTTCACCCTGGATGAGTTCCCCTCTATTCCCGGACCAGAAAACGGAAATCCATCGTGTCATTATGGGATGTTGACAGGTGGGCGTGGCGTATGAAGAAATACGCGCCGAGGGTGATCCGAGTGTGCGGACGGGTTCCTCGTGGGAGATCGATACGGGCGAGATAAGACGAGATATGACGAGATTAGACGAGATCCCGCAGTGAGGACGTTACAAAGTGGATCTGATAAATACACGATATTGCCTGGTCTATATTCTATTTATTATCCACCTCATTTACACCAATAAATACACAGTATTGACTGGTTTCAGATACAGCCGCCTTTATCTGAATCCAAGTCACTGTATGGGGGTGATCTTTGAGTACTTGTTTAGAACCTACACTCTATACAAAACGCTATTTACAGCACACTATATACAACACGCTATATACAACACACTGGTCTGTCACCAAGATGTACCTACACTATATACAACATGCTATATACAGCACACTATATACAACACTATATACAACACGCTATATACAACACACTGGTCTGTCACCTAAATGTACCTACACTATATACAACACTATATACAACACACTATATACAACACTATATACAACACACTGGTCTGTCACCTAAATGTACCTACACTATATACAACACTATATACAACACACTACATACAACACTATATACAACACACTGGTCTGTCACCTAAATGTACCTACACTATATACAACACTATATACAACACACTATATACAACACTATATACAGCACACTATATACAGCACACTGGTCTGTCACCTAGATGTACCTACACTATATACAACACTATATACAGCACACTATATACAACACTATATACAACACGCTATATACAACACACTGGTCTGTCACCTAGATGTACCTACACTCTATACAACACACTATATACAGCACACTATATACAACACTATATACAGCACACTGGTCTGTCACCTAGATGTACCTACACTCTATACAACACACTATATACAGCACACTATATACAACACTATATACAGCACACTGGTCTGTCACCTAGATGTACCTACACTCTATACAACACACTATATACAGCACACTATATACAACACTATATACAACACACTTGTCAACCCGTCTATACGTATACACTGCCCTTCACCTTTGGTCTCTTCTCCCCCACCCCACTACTGTACCCCTCTACCAACACCAAGATGTTCTCTACCCTCCTAACAAACAGTAGACCCCACTACTGTACCCCTCTACCAACACCAAGATGTTCTCTACCCTCCTAACAAACAGTAGACCCCACTACTGTACCCCTCTACCAACACCAAGATGTTCTCTACCCTCCTAACAAACAGTAGACCCCACTACTGTACCCCTCTACCAACACTAAGATGTTCTCTACCCTCCTAACAAACAGTAGACCCCACTACTGTACCCCTCTACCAACACCAAGATGTTCTCTACCCTCCTAACAAACAGTAGACCCCACTACTGTACCCCTCTACCAACACCAAGATGTTCTCTACCCTCCTAACAAACAGTAGACCCCACTACTGTACCCCTCTACCAACACCAAGATGTTCTCTACCCTCCTAACAAACAGTAGACCCCACTACTGTACCCCTCTACCAACACCAAGATGTTCTCTACCCTCCTAACAAACAGTAGACCCCACTACTGTACCCCTCTACCAACACCAAGATGTTCTCTACCCTCCTAACAAACAGTAGACCCCACTACTGTACCCCTCCACCAACACCAAGATGTTCTCTACCCTCCTAACAAACAGACCCCACTACTGTACCCCTCTACCAACACCAAGATGTTCTCTACCCTCCTAACAAACAGTAGACCCCACTACTGTACCCCTCTACCAACACTAAGATGTTCTCTACCCTCCTAACAAACAGTAGACCCCACTACTGTACCCCTCTACCAACACTAAGATGTTCTCTACCCTCCTAACAAACAGTAGACCCCACTACTGTACCCCTCCACCAACACCAAGATGTTCTCTACCCTCCTAACAAACAGACCCCACTACTGTACCCCTCTACCAACACCAAGATGTTCTCTACCCTCCTAACAAACAGTAGACCCCACTACTGTACCCCTCTACCAACACCAAAATGTTCTCTACCCTGCTAACAAACAGTAGACCCCACTACTGTACCCCTCTACCAACACCAAGATGTTCTCTACCCTCCTAACAAACAGTAGACCCCACTACTGTACCCCTCTACCAACACTAAGATGTTCTCTACCCTCCTAACAAACAGTAGACCCCACTACTGTACCCCTCCACCAACACCAAGATGTTCTCTACCCTCCTAACAAACAGTAGACCCCACTACTGTACCCCTCTACCAACACCAAGATGTTCTCTACCCTCCTAACAAACAGTAGACCCCACTACTGTACCCCTCCACCAACACCAAGATGTTCTCTACCCTCCTAACAAACAGTAGACCCCACTACTGTACCCCTCTACCAACACCAAGATGTTCTCTACCCTCCTAACAAACAGTAGACCCCACTACTGTACCCCTCTACCAACACCAAGATGTTCTCTACCCTCCTAACAAACAGTAGACCCCACTACTGTACCCCTCCACCAACACCAAGATGTTCTCTACCCTCCTAACAAACAGTAGACCCAACTACTGTACCCCTCTACCAACACCAAGATGTTCTCTACCCTCCTAACAAACAGTAGACCCAACTACTGTACCCCTCTACCAACACCAAGATGTTCTCTACCCTCCTAACAAACAGTAGACCCCACTACTGTACCCCTCTACCAACACCAAAATGTTCTCTACCCTCCTAACAAACAGACCCCACTACTGTACCCCTCTACCAACACCAAGATGTTCTCTACCCTCCTAACAAACAGTAGACCCCGTTACCCAACACGTCATATTGTATGTCATCAGATATTTGTGTTCTTTTATTAACAATGTCTTTTTTCTTTCATTTTAGGTAAGTACCAAAAGCTGTTGATGAAACATTCTGGTGGTGAGTAGCGTCAAAGTAAGGATCGTGTTGACGAGGAGACCTTTTTACATCCTCCTTATTTTATAGTGTAGTGCGTCAAGATACTTTGTTCAGAGAAGTGTTTTGTACAGAGAAGAGAGAGGCTTCTCAGTTAGAACATAGCGAGGTTCTCCTGTGTGTGCAGAGTGTTGACGTTACATAGAAACGTGTAGGCAAAGGGGTCCAGCATGAGAACAAAGCGGGAGGCTTCAGCCTGAACATATCTCCTAGACTTGATGACCACCTGAACAAAGTGAAAACAGGTTCAACCTTGAGATCGTCCCCGTACACCCTCAGAGTCTCCTGCCACGTTAAACAAACAAGCTCTCCCCTCCCACCCCAGCCCCCTCCCACCCCAGCCCTGCCTCGTCCCCAGTCACTGTGTGTCGCCCGCGCTCTGAATGGCACTGATTCCTGCAGTCTGTTAGTTCATCAGCCTGGAATCAGCAGGAAAAAGTGGCCGCCGTACTCCCACGCCGCGCCTCTAGTAATATCAACCCCGCCCCGTCCACACACACCACACACACACCACGCCGCGCCTCTAGTAATATCAACCCCGCCCCGTCCACACACACCACACACACACCACACACACACCACGCCGCGCCTCTAGTAATATCAACCCCGCCCCGTCCACACATACACCACACACACACCACACCCGATATCTACCGCTACCTATCACACACTCCCGTTCTCCCTTAATTACGCATTGTAGTTATTGGGAGTTTTTATTGGGGCTACTTTTGACTATGCCCAGCCCTACCCCACCCAGCCCTGCCCAGCCCAGCCACTTTCCCTCCTCCCCTCCCGATCCTTCCCTTCAGTCAACATGTTGTTGAACTCATTGTGTATTATTAAACCTGGTCGATGTATGAACACTCTTCTCCCTCTACCCATCCTCCTCCCCTAATTACCAGCGCCATGGGCTGACTGTGTAGCGACTGTGTACTGACTGTGTACTGACTGTGTACTGACTGTGTAGTGACTGTGTACTGACTGTGTACTGACTGTGTACTGACCCTCCCGCCCCTCATCTCCTCCACACAGATCGCGGAGTGGCGCACTTTGAATGCCGGGCGTTGTGCGGCGAGCAGCTCGCTGAGCTAATCGCTGTAAATAGTGTTTGTGCGGCACAGTGCGCAGATAAATGCCTCAATTTGCCGTCAGTCAGAGGCGTTACTCTTAAAGTGCGGGGTTCACTAATAATGCTCATACCGCTGTCTGCTGTGTGTGTGAGTACTACGACCTGCTCAGAGCTGTTCAGACACGTTACTCTCATAGTGCGGGGTTCTCTAACAATGCTCATACCGCTGTCTGCTGTGTGTGTGAGTACTACGACCTGCTCAGAGCTGTTCAGAGACGTTACTCTCATAGTGCGGGGTTCACTAACAATGCTCATACCGCTGTCTGCTGTGTGAGTACTACGACCTGCTCAGAGCTGTTCAGTGACGTTACTCTCATAGTGCGGGGTTCACTAACAATGCTCATACCGCTGTCTGCTGTGTGAGTACTACGACCTGCTCAGAGCTGTTCAGTGACGTTACTCTCATAGTGCGGGGTTCTCTAACAATGCTCATACCGCTGTCTGTGAGTACTACGACCTGCTCAGAGCTGTTCAGACACGTTACTCTCATAGTGCGGGGTTCTCTAACAATGCTCATACCGCTGTCTGCTGTGTGAGTACTACGACCTGCTCAGAGCTGTTCAGAGACGTTACTCTCATAGTGCGGGGTTCTCTAACAATGCTCATACCGCTGTCTGCTGTGTGAGTACTACGACCTGCTCAGAGCTGTTCAGTGACGTTACTCTCATAGTGCGGGGTTCTCTAACAATGCTCATACCGCTGTCTACTGTCTGTGTGAGTACTACGACCTGCTCAGAGCTGTTCAGTGACGTTACTCTCATAGTGCGGGGTTCTCTAACAATGCTCATACCGCTGTCTACTCTGTGAGTACTACGACCTGCTCAGAGCTGTTCAGAACTGCTCAGTGTTGTTCAGAGCTGTTCAGAGCTGCCCAGTTCTGCTAAGTGTTGTTCAAAGCTGTTCAGAGCTGTTCAGAGCTGCTCAGTTCTGCTCAGAGCTGTTCAGAACTGCCCAGAGCTGCACAGAGCTGCTCAGTTCTGCTCAAAGCTGTTCAGTGCTACCTAGAGCTGTTCAGATCCGCTCAGAACTGCTCAGAGCTGTTAAATGCTGCTCGGTGTTGCTCACAACTGCTCAATGTGGTGAAGAATGAAACATCCCTCTGACATTTCAACCTGTAGCTGAAGTCTTTGTATAATTTCAGTGTCTGTGTCCCAGAGGCATTGACCTTTTGTTGTAGAACCAGATTATAAAATGAGATAAAACCAGAATAGAATGTAAAATGAAAACTGAGGGAAAAGTAAAGGTTGAGCCATCACTATTCATTTATCAACTCATTTTTTAGTTTGCCTCATGGCGTGTTATGATGGATTCACTTCTTCAGACATTCACTCATTTATTCATTACTCCATTCATTCATGCATTGTCATCATTGGAAAGTGAAATGTGATTTTCACTATTTTCCCCTTAATTCATCCAGTAAGAAATGTCCATTCCCTTCAAGTTTTGACGGTTAATCCTCAGTAAAATGTTATCAATGAATAGTGTACCCGAATCAATACAATATTCACTCATATACTGACAGGTGTTTTATAGTACTCTCAATGTTTTTCCTCATAGTCAACGATAATAGATTTTCTAATGGTGAAATGATAAAACTATAAATTCTCTCCGGCAATCAGCAGTCATAGTAGATAGACGACATCATGCGCGTGCATCTTGTGCGGAGTGGGTGTGGGCTCACAGCCGAGTGGCTCATTACAGTTTTTGAGGCTGAAGTGGAGAAGTAGAGATATCAAATAGAGCCTCCTGATAAAAACCACCCCCGCCCAGTCCCCCACGCAGTCCCCCGCCCAGTCCCCCGCCCAGTCCACCGCCCAGTCCCCCGCCCAGTCCCCCGCCCAGTCCCCCGCCCAGTCCCCCGCCCAGTCTCCCGCCCAGTCTCCCGCCCAGTCCCCCGCCCAGTCCCCCGCCCGGTCCCCCGCCCAGTCCCCCGCCCAGTCCCCCGCCCAGTCCCCCGCCCAGTCCCCCGCCCAGTCCCCCGCCCGGTCCCCCGCCTGGTCCCCCGCCCAGTCCCCCGCCCAGTCCCCCGCCCAGTCCCCCGCCCAGTCCCCCGCCCAGTCCCCCGCCCAGTCCCCCGCCCAGTCTCCCGCCCAGTCCCCCGCCCAGTCCCCCGCCCAGTCCCCCGCCCAGTCCCCCGCCCAGTCCCCCGCCCAGTCCCCCGCCCAGTCCCCCGCCCAGTCCCCCGCCCAGTCCCCCGCCCAGTCCCCCGCCCAGTCCCCCGCCCAGTCCCCCGCCCAGTCCCCCGCCCAGTCCCCCGCCCAGTCCCCCGCCCAGTCCCCCGCCCAGTCCCCCGCCCAGTCCCCCGCCCAGTCCCCCGCCCAGTCCCCCGCCCAGTCCCCCGCCCAGTCCCCCGCCCAGTCCCCCGCCCAGTCCCCCGCCCAGTCCCCCGCCCAGTCCCCCGCCCAGTCCCCCGCCCAGTCCCCCGCCCAGTCCCCTCGCCCAGTCCCCCGCCCAGTCCCCCGCCCAGTCCCCCGCCCAGTCCCCCGCCCAGTCCCTGAATCCCTCATAAAACCCGGCGAGAAGAGCAGCTCCACAATCAGGGAGAGGAGAGTCTGGAGAGGAGCGGCCGCCGATCACCAGTGATTAGTCCTCCCCGTCACGCCGGTATTTAAACACGTTCTTCACGGTTCTGGTGGTGTCTGCCTCCCGTGAGACTCAGAGACATAGTCCACGGCCGCCGGGTGTTTCTGTTTCTTGGGTAAAGGTAGTTCTTAGACACAGAACCTCATTTGGGAAGTGAAGTGTCATATTTTATGCGTCGCGGGGGAAATTATTAACCACCCGCAGCCGTGTCGTGGTCAGTGTTCAGAAGGAGAGCGACTCGGAGGCACTCAGAGATCTCCATTTTCCCTTTATACATTTATTTTAATCTTTGTCCCACAGACCTTCAGCCCCATGCCATGACTGACACTCTCACGTTTCCAGGTTTTCTCAGTAGTACATTCCGTGTAAACGTTTTCTTTTCTCCCTAATTTACATCCCTGTAACATATACCTGCCACAGCATGACTGTCTAATCCTACACTTGAGATTATCTTGAGAAGTTAATGGCGGGAATGTCGTCCTCCAGTCTGTAAAATACCGCCCAGACTGAAATAAAGATGGATCTACATCGAGGAATATCTACTTATACAAAAGGAACTGGTCACACGTAAAAGGATTAGGGTAAACAGGTCGTATGACCAAACCCTGCGTGATTCACTGAGTACGAATCGGTCTACTTCCCGGAGGTTATTGGCCTGGTCTGGGAGTACCTGAGGTGTACGTCGACTCGGTCAGTCACGCCGTTCTGACTCCTCCGCTGGTACCCGTCAGTACGATGGTGATTTCTCTAGACGTACACCGGGAACTAGATCTACTCTATCCTTCAAATACTGTCTTTTTTTACCTTCACGTAAATTCCGCAGCGACTCCCACCTGACTCTGCGCATGCGTATACTCACCCGGCCCAGTCAGAACTGGCAGAATCCCGTCAGGCGCGAGATTTCCCGTGGTTACGCTGGTTTCCAGCAGACACCGTAATGGGAGCACCCTCCTGCCGGGAACCAGCTATAGACCCCACGTGATTAGATGAGGAATAGATGATGGAAACTACGTTGTTCCCGGTCTGTGTAGAGAGCGGAGGATGGGAGTGAGTGCAATGGTCAAAGCACGGGGCTAGTAATCACAAAGGTGTGGGTTCAAGTCCCACTACAGCCACCTTCTTCTCACATCCCCAGCAGTGGTAGACTTACTGCTATATCAAAGGCCAGTCCTTCTCATACCATGTCTATGTGGTGTGGTGTACAGCCACCTTCTTCTCACACCCCCAGCAGTGGTAGACTTACTGCTATATCAAAGACCAGTCCTTCTCATACCATGTCTATGTGGTATGGTGTACAGCTACCTTTCTCCCTCACCCCAAGCAGTGGTAGATTAACTGCTATATCAAAGACCAGTCCTTCTCATACCATGTCTATGTGGTGTGGGAAGTAAAAGAACTCTCACCTCAGTAGATGTGTGGAGCTGAATTTTATCTGGATTCATATATTTGATGACTTCCTGCCCCGTGGTGTAAAACCAGTGAGAACATGTAAACCGTGAGGGTCTCCAGGTTCACCCTGTGCAAGCTGTCAATACAACGTTAGTCCCTCGAGCTTCCTTCGCCTCTCACCATGAATTCACCATTAATTCACCATTAATTCACCATGAACTCACCATGAATTCAACAGGCTTTCATTCGGGACAGTTCCAGACTGAGATGAACTTTTTCTGAAACTTTAAAAAGGGAAACTATTTCTGAAAATCCATCCCACATTCTCCAAACCACTTAAAGATGGAAAAAAGATACCACCTCACAACACTCTCCAGGCTGATTGTTGGTGGCGCGTCAATCCCCGAGTTAACAACATCGGCTTGGAGAGTGATGGTCGGGAAGGAGCTAGAGGCCAGTTAGGGCGCCTCCCACAAGGCCTTGCGGCGGAAGTAGATCAAGTCACGTGTTGGATGATGCGGCGGACGCTCACCAGGGGGTGCTGGGGTGGCGTGTTGGCTGGCCCCCTGGTGGGAAGGCGGGGAAACACGCCCAACAAGCGTCCTTCATCAGTGCGTGGAGGTGCCGCTAGGCGGCGTGGTGGGGGCAGGTCGGGGATTTGTCGACGTCGGATGTCGTACAAGTGGGTAATGATTTGAGAGGAGAGTACAGAGTAAACAGCGTTAGTCTAACCAGCGAGTCGTTAGGCTGTGAGGCTGTGAGGGAAGGCTGGAGATCTAGCGTACGATCGACACTGTACGACTATTGTACGTACGACTGATGGACTGATGGACGTACACGTCAGTGTTCAGAGAAGTACCGGACAGAAATCTAATGATGATGATGATGATAAAGTATGAGTGATGATAATAATAATAATAATAATAATAATAATAATAATAATAATAATAATAATAATAACAATAATAATAATAGTAATAATAATAGTAATAATAATAATAGTAATAATAGTAATAATAATAATGATAATAATAATAATAGTAATAATAATAATGATAATAATAATAATAGTAATAATAATAATGAAAATAATAATGATAATAGCGACCCGATGAATGATGGCTCTGAGTGCGGACTACTTCACGCGTACCGCGCTCTTCCATTGTAAATCCTCTGAGATCATATTAGCACCGAGTTGTACACAAGTATTTATAACGTGGGAATATGCCCTCAAAAGTGTGACTATAAACACTACAGACTCCAGCCCTCTCACCCTCCCTCCACCCCGAGCTGCATTTCCGTTTATTTTGCTATAGAATTCCGTGAGATGCACGAGAAGACGCAGATCCCACCTGCCCGGCTCCGTTCCGCTTCTACTCCTCAGAATTCCCCGTTTTATGCTCATCTCAGTAGAATTCGTCTCGCTCTGATACAAACCAGACTTCTGTAAACCGCCCCAAAACCGCCATTCTTCATGTGTTTTATCATCTTACCTCCACACTCTCCCCCCACAATTCTCCCCTCATTTCGCGCATGCGCCGTAGTTGACGTGCCCCCGGGGCCGCGTCCTCCGTCGACAGGGGTCGCCCTCGGAAATTACCCATGAGGCATAGCGCCGCCGGATGTTGGTTGTATGGGCGATAATCGGGGAACTAGACGACTGCTACAGGTAGCTGGTGCCGGCGTGTCGGCAGCATTTCTATAGAGAGCGGAATGGCACCGGTGCATAGAAAACAGCTTTGTTGTGTATTGGAGAATTAGTTCTAATGTCGGGTTATAGGCAGAAACTGCCGAGTCAGCATTTTCACATTCTTCTCTCTGCATTAAAGGCAGAACCTACTATCGACAGTGGCGCCACCTTGGTGATTTTAACATATTGACAACTATGGGTGACGTTTTAAAATGCCAGATGAGGTGAATATTTAGCGTTTTAGTGCAGTTTGTCAGAATAGGTCCATGTAGTCCCGTTCTTATTTTCCAGTTTATGTAATTATCTATACTGTATAAAACAGAGATACTATTAATCAAACCTCATAAAACACCAGTAAAAC
Source organism: Alentia gelatinosa (assembly GCA_950022655.1). Taxonomy (NCBI): domain Eukaryota; kingdom Metazoa; phylum Annelida; class Polychaeta; order Phyllodocida; family Polynoidae; genus Alentia; species Alentia gelatinosa. Next base: position 1,023,511 of record OX465582.1, read on the forward strand.
AGTGGTCGGAACCTACCCACACACCCTCAGCACCACTCCATGGCCAATAACCATGCGTTTTTCGTGTTTTCTCAGTCACTCTGAGGCAGTAAATTCAACATGAAAAGTTCAACATTTTTTCCTGACGCTAACGTTCATCCCTGTATTAAGGAGACATATATAGGATGTCAAACTCAACTGCCACTCCTCACTTTACCTGTGCAGCTCTTTGTGTGGCTTTACATAGTTCATAACTTTCTCCTTCACCCCAGCAGTGGTAAAGTGAGAGGTAAAAGAACTCTCACCTCGCTAGATGTGTAGGGGTGAGATTCATCACACAGACTCATCTCATAGATTCAATTACCATCCTTGTGGTGTAAAAGCAGCGAGATAGAGCAGAACCTTGAGATAGTCTAACAAGGACCTGAAATAGTTTACCGGACATAAAAACAAACAAACAAATCTGAATGTAACCGATTATACCGAAACAACACTCTCGTTTTCCAGGTCTCTCATCCACTCCGAGTTTCCTTCCTCAATAACGTTCACCTTATTTCCAGCGACAAACTTCTTTTTACTCCGCTGTTCCGTTCTTCATGGCTCCTCGTGTAACTGAGTTTTCTGGGTCTCAGTGAGCTTCTCCTCAGACCGGAGTGAGACGGGAGTGAGACGGGAGTGAGCCCGGAGTCAGACCGGAGTCAGACCGGAGTCAGACCGGGGTCAGACCGGAGTCAGACCGGACGGAGTCAGACCGGGGTCAGACCGGAGTCAGACCGGAGTCAGACCGGAGTCAGACCGGAGTCAGACCGGAGTCAGACCGGAGTCAGACCGGAGTCAGACAGGAGTCAGACTGGAGTCAGACCGGAGTCAGACCGGAGTCAGACCGGACGGAGTCAGACCGGAGTCAGACCGGGGTCAGACCGGAGTCGGACCGGAGTCAGACCGGAGTCAGACCGGAGTCAGACCGCAGTTTGACAGGAGTCAGACCGGAGTCAGACCGGAGTTTGACAGGAGCGCACTCTCTGTATCTATCAACACCTCCCACTCCCTCCTCCCCACCTCCCACCCCCTCCTCCCCACCTCCCACTCCCTTCTCCCCACCTCCCACCCCCTCCTCCCCACCTCCCACTCCCTCCTCCCCACCTCTCTCCCTCGTCCCCACCTCCCACCCCCTCCTCCCCACCTCCCACCCCCTCCTCCCCACTCTCATCTGTATCCAACCAACGTCTTCAACTCAGCGCAGGAATTTACTGCCCTCAGCAATATACTTATTATATAGTCCACATGTTATGGAGAAATGTATTTAATCGTAACACTAGTCATACTCATTTAGTGCTGTGTTGGATATTGTTGTTAGGAATGTGTTCAATAGTAACATTAGTCATACCCATGTAATATGTTATGTAGCAACACAGAAGATGCTAGTTTAGTGCCTATAATAGATGATATAGTGAGGAATGTGTTATGTAGCAACACGAATGATGCTCGTATAGTATCTATAATAGATAATATAGTGAGGAATGTAAAAGGGTGATCTTACTCAGACAGGATTGACGTTGGATAAATCCCCAGGAATGTGTTTATTCAGTGAGAAAAGCCGAGCGTTGAACGGAGGGTAGGAGAGGGTACGCAGAGCGGAGGGTACGCAAAGGGTTCGCAGAAGGTACGCAGAGGGTACGCAGAGCGGACGGTAGGAGAGGGTACGCAGAGGGTACGCAGATCGGACGGTAGAAATAGAAAACAGAAAACACGAGGGTACGCAGAGCGGAGGGTAGGAGAGTGGAGGGTACGGAGAGTGGAGAGTGGGGGGCACGGAGAGGGTACGCAGAGTGTATGGAGAGTGTACTCCTAGCTCTTATCGCTCTGGGCATTCCGTGGTTGTGCTTCCCGGTGAAGACCTATCAGCAGTAGTTAACAGACCACGTAGACACTGATAACATTGTAAACACAACCTGCCACTGTTATCTGCTACAACCTCCTCACCGTCAGGCAGGAAGAAGCCGGGGAGAAGAAGTGGGAGGTGGAGGAAGTGGAGGAACGGGAGACGGGAGGAAAACGGACACGGGACAGATGTGGAGCGGACAGGGGAATGAGATGGAATATGATATATATTGATATTCTGAGGAGGGGAATGGGAATAGCTGGATATAAACTAGATAGGTTAAAAAAACATGAAGAAGTAGAGATTCAGGAAGTGGATGGACGAGAGAGAGGAAGAGAACAGGCACAGAACAGATGAGGAGGGGAATGAACGGAGAAAAGTGAGAGAGAATTTGAACCCCTTACACAAATATCAAATAGCATCACAATATCAGAATAATTCAAATTGCTTCAGCAAATCCAGGAACGTATAAATCTCCATGTTGATGTTTTGCCTACTCTCTGAAATCCTGGCTGCTGATTGGCCAGTCAATGATGACACATCACTCTGCCATGACTATGACGTAGTATTGGCACTTTATGCGTTTAAATCTTTAATGTTATTCCTATGGCTAAACTTGTACCAGGGGTGAGAGTAGATACCACTGACCAGGTTGTATGACTGTGCTGTACCTACAAGGTTGTCAGTATCTGATATCAATAGAAAACAGAAACCTGCTATTTTGATTGAAAGAGCGGGAAGATAGGCTTAAGGATGATATTTATAGGAAAATTAGAGAGATGTCTGTTGAGGAAATGAGAAGAAGATATGGAACAAATAAGCGAAGTAAGTAGCAGAATAGATTGAGAGTATCGTCTGAGGTAGGGATGAGAGAGTGTGAGATACAGACAGGAGACCAGGGCGAGGGAAGCTGAACACATCCTCACATGTTTGAGAAAAATGACAAAAATCTCGCCGGCCGATTAGACGTACATCAGCGATCTGAACATACCACGTGACAGGGGCCGTTCGTTAAACTGTCAACACCCGCCTCGTCCCGACCCCCGACCGGAAATAGCCGCCCGCCACCCGGTCTCCACTTCCGGTGTGAACTGCCTGCCCCCCACCTGGTGGTAACCGTGCACACTAAATGTACTCATTATTGGTGTTAGTGGCGCCGCCTGGGGGAATAACGGCCAATTATCTGCAGATTCTGTGTCTCTGAAAGATTCTTAGAATCTGTTATATTTGGAGATGGATTAACTCATTGGAGATTTTACTCCAGAGACTACTGCCCGGCATTGTCGTGGGGAAACACCTTCCCACGCACAGTGCGACTGGCGTTACCCGGCGACTATGCCAGACACCAGTCTCTGGTACAAGGATCTCCGTGTGGGACTGGGGCCTGAGTCTGATCCTCCCACCTCTTCACCTGTAAACCAGACACTTACCGCCCCCGTGTTTGCACCTGGCAGCACTTCCCGGTAGTTACTATCACCATGGCAACCAGTTCTCAGTGCAGAGGGCGTTGATAAGGACCCATCATGAGACCGGTGAACCTGCCTTGTGAATTACACCTTTAAAGATCAGCAGGAGAGGATAAGGACCCATCACGACACCCGCCTTGAGAATTACACCGTTAAAGATCAGCACGGAGAGGATAAGGACCCATCACGACACCCGCCTTGAGAATTACACCGTTAAAGATTAGCACGGAGAGGATAAGGACCCATCACGACACCCGCCTTGAGAATTACACCTTTAAAGATCAGCACGGAGAGGATAAGGACCCATCACGACACCCGCCTTGAGAATAACTCCGTTTAAGATCAGCACGGAGAGGATAAGGACCCATCACGACACCCGCCTTGAGAATAACTCCGTTTAAGATCAGCACGGAGAGGATAAGGACCCATCACGACACCCGCCTTGAGAATAACTCCGTTTAAGATCAGCACGGAGAGGATAAGGACCCATCACGACACCCACCGTAAGAATTACACCGTTAAAGATCAGCACGGAGAGGATACGGACCCATCATGACACCCGCCTTGAGAATTACACCTTTAAAGATCAGCACGGAGAGGATAAGGACCCATCACGACACCCGTGAACCCGCCTTGAGAATTACACCTTTAAAGATCAGCACGGAGACGATAAGGACCCATCACGACACCCGCCTTGAAAATTACACCTTTAAAGATCAGCACAGAGAGGATAAGGACCAATCACGACACCCGCCTTGAGAATAACTCCGTTTAAGATCAGCACGGAGAGGATAAGGACCCATCACGACACCCGCCTTGAGAATTACACCGTTAAAGATCAGCACGGAGAGGATAAGGACCCATCACGACACCCGCCTTGAGAATTACACCTTTAAAGATCAGCAGGAGAGGATAAGGACCAATCACGACACCCGCCTTGAGAATTACACCTTTAAAGATCAGCAGGAGAGGATAAGGACCCATCACGACACCCGCCTTGAGAATTACACCTTTAAAGATCAGCAGGAGAGGATAAGGACCCATCACGACACCCGCCTTGAGAATTACACCGTTAAAGATCAGCACGGAGAGGATAAGGACCCATCACGACACCCGCCTTGAGAATTACACCGTTAAAGATTAGCACGGAGAGGATAAGGACCCATCACGACACCCGCCTTGAGAATTACACCGTTAAAGATCAGCACGGAGAGGATAAGGACCCATCACGACACCCGCCTTGAGAATTACACCTTTAAAGATCAGCAGGAGAGGATAAGGACCAATCACGACACCCGCCTTGAGAATTACACCTTTAAAGATCAGCAGGAGAGGATAAGGACCCATCACGACACCCGCCTTGAGAATTACACCTTTAAAGATCAGCACGGAGAGGATAAGGACCCATCACGACACCCGCCTTGAGAATTACACCTTTAAAGATCAGCACGGAGAGGATAAGGACCCATCACGACACCCGCCTTGAGAATTACACCTTTAAAGATTAGCATGTGATGATAAGGACCCATCACGACACCCGCCTTGAGAATAACTCCGTTTAAGATCAGCACGGAGAGGATAAGGACCCATCACGAAAAAATGCAAAAATGGTCGGCGACTGTTGCCCGCCGCAATGTGGAGGACAAGAGTACTGACTCAAATCTGTCCTAAAAAGGCACTAGTCTCTAGCGATTTGATTTCAAACATGTTTGAAATTTCCGGGGCGCTAGTCACCGACTATGGGACTTTGTGACTGGCGTTTCCTGGCGACTACATGGAGAACAGACTGCAATACTCGTAGGGGCATGGAGAACGAGTCCCCAATGTTTAGTCTATGGACATTTAGTCCAGGGGTGAGATAAAACGTTAGACCTGCACGATGTGAGGGTTTATGATAATAGTCCCGCACCACGAGGTGAACGCCTCGTCCTGGCCGCACAGATCAGACGAACGGACGGCCTCAAGGGAAGGATCTTTCAGCAGATTAAAACGGTAGAATTCCGTCGAATCCGCTTGAAGTTGCTCCCGTACATAGAGACCTAGTGAACCCGACCTGGGCCTGGAGATTGAAGGGCCATGAGAATAAGATTCTCGTGCAGTTCTAAACTCTAAGCTGCTACTATATTTTGTGTTTCTCTACACAGATGTACTTCGATACTTAGGATTTTTTTCCATCCATACTGAAATCATAATTTAGAACTGTTTTCGATTGTCTTGCCCCGTGATCAGCCACGAGAATAATTGCGCTGGTAGTCGGTGAAATCTGTGTCACATGAAATGATAGTCCGGAACTAATTGATAGTTTCAGGTATTAATAGTAGGGGGCGCCACTAAATCACTAACCGATCAAATACGACGACGCGACGAAGTCGCTAGTTCTTGTTTAAAACAAAGAGGGTATAGTATTTGGCCTCATTCGCACCAATAAGCAGTGGTTCAAACCTCCCCACACCCCCTAATCCCGTTTCATTGCCACTGACGATATGTTTTCCATTTTGTTTCATTCTCTCTGAGGCTGTAAATTCCACATGGAAAAGAAATTCCCCTTTTTTCATGACCCCAACTGATATCCTGCAGTTAAAAGGCTGACTTTATGTGAAATGAATAATGAGTGTGCGGATAGCTGCACATGTCCACCATGCACAGAGCGGTTTGCCGTTAGGAGTACAAGTGAGGGCGAGTGTAATGAGCTTCACGTTTTATGGAACATCATATTTCAAAGCTGCACTCTCACGGCTTCGTAAAATCTCAGCAATAGTCATAAAGTGAAGATAAAAGCGGAGTTTCTGGTCGTTTTAGAGCTGAAATCTGAAACATGAAGGTGTCTGCCTCGTGGTCCTGCACGGAATTAGGGCGGGCCCTGGTTTGAGAGCAGCTCTGAACTGCTCTGAGCAGCTCCCAGCAGCTACAAACAGCTCCAAGCAGCTCTGAGCAGCCCAGAACATCTCCCAGCAGCTCTGAGCAGCCCAGAACATCTCCCAGCAGCTCTGAGCAGCCCAGAACATCTCCCAGCAGCTCTGAGCAGCCCAGAACAGCTACAGACAGCAGCCCACAGCCCCTCCGAGCAGTCCTGAACTGATCCAAGCAGCTTACGAGAGCTACTCTGAGCAGTTCTGAGTAGTCCTGAGCAGCTCTGAGCAACTCTGAACAGCTCCGACCAGCTCCGACCAGCTCCGACCAGCTCCGACCAGCTCTGAGCAGCATTCAACAGCTCCGAGCACCTCTAAGTAGCACTGAACAGTACTGACCTGCACTGAGCAGCTCTGAGCAGCACTGTGCAGCTCAAAACAGCTCAGAGCAGCACCGAGCAGCACAGAACTGCTCTGAGCAGCACAGAACAGCTGCGAACAGCTTCAAACAGTCCCTCCCTGACTATATGGGAACCTCTGAACTGGTAACTATGCTGAGGTGATATTTCCTTCTAAATTCATTTACATATTTCATCACCGACCCTGAGGTGTAAAACCAGTGAGAAATGCTGAACCTTGAGAAAGTCCCCATATACCCTCAGGGCCCCCTGAGACGTTAAAAACAGACAGCACGAGGAGAGGTGCATGCTGGGTATTAGCCTGGGGTTGTCCGTCTTTTTTTGTCCAGTTTGTCTTTTTTTTTATTTAGATACTACTGACAATGCTATCTCTCGGTCGTAGCCAAGTTTTTCAGATACATTTCAATATCATATTATAATAAATAGTGGAATGCTCTAAGTGTTACATCTCGATCACGTCTAGTTTGACTTCTCTGTGATATCTTCATCAGAGATAGAGGTAAATGAGAGGTTTATGGTGACAGAAGGACGCCAGGCATCACCAGCAGTCCACACCGCAAACCACCAAGCGGCGCCAGTTGAGTGAAATTGATTAATTTTGTGTAGATTGAAGTTCTCTCAGACAATGAGGTCTGAACCTGGCTCTGACGTGCGGGATCCCCGCCGGCAAGCAGGCGATGGAGTGGTGCTGAATCAAGCCCTCCTCCGAAACTCCACGTCTATCCCGTCATTTGCAACCCAATTAGTTTGTACTCTGTTGTAGTCCCTCTTCATATATCACCACAGCGCCGATCTTACATCGCTCTTACATACCAAACAAAAGGCCGCTAAACAGGTAGGGCAGTGTTTTAAAATGGTGGACCTGTCTGAAGTCTCACAGGATTATTTGACGAAATTCTCGTTAGCTTAATGGCAGCATTAAGCCAGTAATCAATGAAGCACAAATGGATGAGTTGAAGATAGGCCTGGGAAAAAGTGCAAAGAAGGCCCATCTGACAAGAAGGGCCGAAGTGGGGTAGGGGAGAAAAAGACCTGATACCATTCATCAGCGCGAGGTTCTTGGTGTCAACTGCGTGCCATCAGAGAGCTTTGATTTAGAAATGAGATTTTCAATTCCTTGGTTATTTCCACTTGGGCGCCGCTCAGACCCCTCACAGGCACTTAGGGAGGGCTCCGGGCTGCGGCCCGCCTTAAAAACCCGCCCGTCAGGGAGGAGTGCGCTCGGCCTTCTCCTCGTGAATACTGCGGGACGTTAATGCGGTACGATATGACGGGCGGTGTCAACCACCGTCATATCGTTTAACGTTATTATTACATCGTTACCTTCACAATGCTGAATAACAAACAGGACCTTTCTGCAGCCATACGGTTAATGCAGGTTTTAATGTGTCTGTGTCTAAAACTGTGTTCAAGGTTGAGTACACTTGACCTAATTTGGCAGGTTCTGATTGGTTGAGGATTTTGTCAGTGTCTAAAACTGTGTTCAAGGTTAAGTACACTTGACCTAATTTTGGCAGGTTCTGATTGGTTGAGGATTCTGTCAGTGTCTTAAACTGTGTTCAAGGCTGAGTGTACTTTCCCAATCTCACTAAGGTAGCAAATTCAGCAAGGAGAATATACACACTGATATCACTGGCAAGCAGTATGAAGACACTTGAGTGAAATTAGTAGTGACACCCACAATAGACTGGATATAGACTACAGGGGCGTTTTAATATTTGCGGGCACCTGACGGGGGGGGGGGGGGTGTACAGGGACGAGTATGGGTAGACAGATAGACACCCCACAACATACACAACATACATAACCCGACATACACAACATACAACATACACAACATACATAACCACAACATACACAACATACACAATAGACTGGATATAGACTACAGGGGCGTTTTAATATTTGCGGGCACCTGACGGGGGGGGGGGGGTGTACAGGGACGAGTATGAGTACACAGATAGACACCCCACAACATACACAACATACATAACCCGACATACACAACATACATACAACATACACAACATACATAACCACAACATACATAACCACAACATACACAACATACATAACCACAACATACACAACATACACAATAGACTGGATATAGACTACAAGGGCGTTTAACTGCGGGTACCTGACGGGGTTGGGTGTACAGGGACGGGTATGAGTAGACAGAGAGACACCCCACAACATACATAACATACATACAACATACATAACCACACCATACATAACATACATAACCACAACATACTCAACATACACAATAGACTGGATATAGACTACAGGGGCGTTTAACTGCGGGTACCTGACGGGGGGGGGGGGGGGGTGTACAGGGACGGGTATGAGTAGACAGAGAGACACCCACCCCCCGACCACCTGCCGCTCACCGTCACCCCATCCATCTCCCCCACAGTCCCTCCCCTCTCATAACAAACCAGCACATGACATCTGCTTGGAGAGTGTCGGTATTGTTAGTACTGCCACCTGGTGGATGGTGTCGAGAAACTCCGCCGTTCCACTTGCACGAGGGACAAACGGTATGTCCATCACTGATGTATGAGTGTGGAGGTATGAAATATAGATTAACAATTAAAAGGTTTGGGTCATTTGCTGTAATCCATTTGGCAATCCGCCAACAAGTCACAAATATAACAAGCTATTGGGTCAGTGAGGTATTTCAGTCTGTAGTGATTGGTCACGGTCAGCTGGGCACTCCTCTGAGACACTGAGACACTGGCTCTTTGCACTTAGCAATGTCACAGAGTTGGCACGTAGATAGTGAATGGATAGTCTGTATAACTTCTCCCTCACCTATCTGAGCATGTCACATGTCACAGTTAGATACGACCAGCTCTGTGAACAGTAGCTCATGGATAGAGTGTAGCTGTGAGACACTAATCAGCAAGTCCTTGATGAAGTATAACTACTTCTACACCACTCTAAACTGTGCCCGCTACACCCCTCCACCCCTACACTATACTCCATCTACACCTTACTGGACCCTCTACACACTGCCGCCCCCACCAACCTACCCCCCACTGTACTACCCCACCACACTTCTCTACACTGTGTGACCGTTACACCACCCACCTACACTATACTCCATCTACACCTTACTGGCCCTGTATCCACTGCCGCCCCCACCAACCTACCCCTACTATGTGCCACTCCCAGCATGCCCCGCGCATTGCAGGCAAGATGGCGGATAGAGAAATAAGACGTGGGAGAAGGGGGGGGGGGTGTCAGGGGGTAATGGGCAGTGCGTAAAAGCGTTTCTCTGCTGGCTGACCCTGGGGACTGCGAGGTGAGGCGGCGGTCAGGGGCAGCGTCCACTCGGCGTCCACTCGGCGTCCACTCAGTATGCTCCTCTAACGTCGGATCCCCGGTCCACGGTACATCAAGAGGGGCAGAGACCTATTTATTACCCATCCTTTATTAAGTCCCCATTGACAATGCACGGGGCCACAGTAAACCACAGCCCTCTGTTGTCTGAAACCACGACCAGCGAATACGGAATTGAAACCCAATGATTACGGCCTTAAAAGCGTTGATTGCGGGAAAATAATGAATTGTGCATTGGTCGGATTTAGTGTGAGTATGACTGGGACTGGGAATAGGACATCTAGTTGTTGGTAATCATGAAACTAAGGCAAATAAAAATGCAACAACCCCAAAATGATCCATTGATTGCAATGCACCTGCCACCTGGTGGTTTTTTTTTTTGTTTTTTTTTTTTAATGCATTTATTGGGTCTACGGTTGTACATGTAACCACCAGACTCGGCTGGGCCGATCTTCCGTCTGGGCCCTTGACAGAAAAGTACATTGACAAACTTTGAGTTTTACTTTACATACATGGTTGCCCCGTAACTGTGGCAACTTCGACCCAAACAAGACAGTCATAAGATATTACATATAAGTTAGTTGGTTGGTGCACCAAAACAAAACAAAACAAATAATGAGATGAGAATGAATCAGGTAGAAACGTAACGTAGGGTACCTTTATACACTTAGTATTGGCAAAACACTTTCCATATCATTTTTCAGCGTCATTAATAATTTCAAATCAACCTTGTTGAGTAACACACCAATGTATATAAAGAATCCTCAATCGTCTGTGATCGAGACATCTAGCAATTCATGCTATTTTATATATCAGTCTCAGTTGCAACGCAATCTGGGTGTTTCAGTAGATAAACATAATATACAGTATACGTCAGTCCCCTCACACAGTGACCCAGTCCCCCTGACACAGTGACTCAGTCCCCTCACACAGTGACTCAGTCCCCCTCACACTGTTATTTACAATAACTCAGACCCTGCTAATAAAGCCCCATAGATCTCCCCCCATTATTTACGTTACCTCAGACCCTGCTAATAAAGCCCCACAGATCTCCACCATTATTTACGATACCTCAGACCCTGCTAATAAAGCCCACAGATCTCCACCATTATTTACGATGCCTCAGACCCTGCTAATAAAGCCCACAGATCTCCCCCCATTGTTTACGATACCTCAGACCCTGCTAATAAAGCCCCACAGATCTCCACCATTATTTAGGTTGACTCAGACCCTGCTAATAAAGCCCCACAGATCTCCACCATTATTTAGGTTGACTCAGACCCTGCTAATAAAGCCCCACAGATCTCCCCCCATTATTTACGATACCGCAGACCCTGCTAATAAAGCCCCACAGATCTCCACAATTATTTACGTTACAGCAGACCCTGCTAATAAAGCCCCACAGATCTCCACCATTATTTACGTTACCGCAGACCCTGCTAATAAAGCCCCACAGATCTCCACCATTATTTACGTTACCGCAGACCCTGCTAATAAAGCCCCACAGATCTCCCCCCATTATTTACGTTACCGCAGACCCTGCTAATAAAGCCCCACAGATCTCCACCATTATTTACGTTACCGCAGACCCTGCTAATAAAGCCCACAGATCTCCACCATTATTTACAATACCTCAGACCCTGCTAATAAAGCCCCACAGATCTCCCCCCATTATTTACGATACCGCAGACCCTGCTAATAAAGCCCACAGATCTCCACCATTATTTACGTTACAGCAGACCCTGCTAATAAAGCCCAACAGATCTCCACCATTATTTACGATACCTCAGACCCTGCTAATAAAGCCCCACAGGTCTCCCACCATTATTTACGATACCTCAGACCCTGCTAATAAAGCCCCACAGATCTCCACCATTGTTTACGTTACCGCAGACCCTGCTAATAAAGCCCACAGATCAGGGACGCCATGTCGCCGCAAAACGACCAATTTCCGGTCTGCCGCCTCTCATCTGCGCATACCTGGATGTGCGCATGCGCTGAAATGACCTAATAAGACAGGAGGCTGAGCAGCGGACTGTGGGGGGAGAGTGTAACCTTACAGCGACGGGTTCAGATCACAAAGACTGCGCCGGGAGAAGGAAGGAGCTTTGTCCTTATAAGGAAATGCTGGCATATGGGTTTTCTTTTTCTATCACTGTGCCAAAATGTATTGGTGCAGAACTCGACCTCTACTTCCCATTGACCGAGATAGAGCTGAAAGTCATAAATTCAGTTGATGGCTTCTGACAAATGGTGGCACATGTCGGTCATATGTATGTACAAAGGGAAGCATGACCAACTCATTCATATGCCGAGAGAGCCATGAGGGGATTCCCTGAATATATGCTTATTTGCCTCTTTAAGGAGAAATGGCAATCCTTTCTGTCTTACTATGACAGCCATACACTCACACTGTGCAGTATATGCCCATACAGTCACCCTGTACAGTACACGTCTATACACTCACACTGTGCAGTATTTGTCCATACAGTCACCCTGTACAGTACACGTCCATACACTCACACTGTGCAGTATTTGTCCATACAGTCACCCTGTACAGTACACGTCCATACACTCACACTGTGCAGTATGTGCCCATACAGTCACCCTGTACAGTACACGTCCATACACTCACACTGTGCGGTATCTGTCCATACACCCAAACTATGCAGTATTTGTCCGTACACTCACACTCTCTTACTATCACAAAGCCCATATTCATTTACTGTTTCACTGGGAAGCTGTTCTTCATTTGCCGATTGCTTCCTGTCAAGGATACTGCATCTCTTGGATAATGAGTAGAACAAATACAACAGGAAGCCTAACTCAGTGCAATAATATCCCTTTTAAAATCAGAAGGTAACTATCACTCCAGTTCTCAGGGAGAGGCTTTCAATAAGCAGCAGGTTCTCTGTCCTCTCAGGCAGTTTCTCCCTGAGACCAAGTAGGGGAGTGTATTTATCCATATCAGGGCAGTATGTACTTATAAACAGAAGAGGGTATCTTACACTGTCAAAGATTTATAAAGCTGTACACTGCTCAAAGATTTATAAAGCTTTATACACTGTCAAAAATTTATAAAGCAAGGGTACTGCCATACATAGAATATGCCGATATCATGTATCATAATACCAATGTAGGACTGGTGAACAAATTACAAAGGTGTCAGAACAAAGGGCTCCTTTAAGTACTAATGATCTCCATGCTGCATGTAAGATTAATAAACTAGCTGATCGGAGGGAAGCACATCTGCTAAATACTGCGTTCATAAGATCCAAAAATCGTGCTAGACTCCAAGAGCAAAACCGTATTACGAGGCTCCACGAAGCACCGGTCTTAAAAATTAGCAATAGTATTAATTTACATAAATACAAGGACTCTGTAGAATTCAAGTCTGCAACATACTGGAACGCCCTGAGTAAGGAGCATAGAAATATCATAGATAAAAATACCTTTAGGAGGCTCCTAAAGTATAAACTCAAGTCGAGATTACTTACTGACGAATTATTGTTAGTGAACGGGGTATTCAGCTGATCAAATTAGGATATCAGCTATGGAAACATATTTTACAAAGTTTCGATACTCTCTCTTACTAAAGCTGCGCATATTTGGTGATTATTTGGTATAATGGAACGAGCCTACCTACCCAATGATTTCCCTAGACGAAGTTGATAATGTATAGAATCATGTTATTTCCCGAACTCATTCAAGGTAATTGTTGTAAGACCTAACATAGGTGAACTTTATTGTTGGTATTTGCGTCGATTTTCAGTGAGTGTGCGATCGATACGATGATCGATTAACAAGGCAAAAGTTTTTCATGTTGCTCAATAACTGACCAAAAGAATGGTACTGTTGATTGCAAATATTTCTCAATGTCTATTATTACTTAATTTTAGCATATTGCTAACAATTGTTATCAAACTGTTTGAAGCCATGTAAGTCCAAAATCTGGACGGGTGTCCTGCATGTTAGTGACTGTCACAGACAAGGCGGGTGTCCCGCATGTTAACGCCGGACCCTGCATATTAGTGACAGTCACAGACAAGACGCGTGTCCTGCCTGTTAGTGACAGTCACAGTGGAGACGGGTGTCCTGCATGATAGTGACAGTCACAGACAAGACGGGTGTCCTACATGTTAATGCTGGACCCTGCATATTAGTGACTGACACAGTGGAGGGTGTCCTGTGTGTTAATGCCGGACCCTGCATATTAGTGACTGACACAGTGGAGGGTGTCCTGTGTGTTAACGCCGGACCCTGCATGTTCACAGCGGCCACACCCTGCTCTGATATTCTATAAAGCCCAGCTTTGAGCTGAGATGGCGACGGCCAGAGCTGATAAGTCCACACAAAGACCTGATCCCGGCCCGCCGTGTCCCCAGAAAGCCCGCCCCGTCCCCCGCCCGCCCGCCCGCCCGCCCGCCCGCCCGCCCGCCCGCCCGCCCGCCCGCCCGCCCGCCCGCCCGCCCGCCCGCCCGCCCGCCCGCCCGCCCGCCCGCCCGCCCGCCCGCCCGCCCGCCCGCCCGCCCGCCCGCCCGCCCGCCCGCCCGCCCGCCCGCCCCCCGCCCGCCCGCCCGCCCGCCCGCCCGCCCCCCGCCCGCCTGTATCGATTCCCGATACTCCCCATTACATGCTCCCGCCTCACGTGCTCCTCAGGGGGCCGCCGCTAGGGGAGCTAGCTGTTCACTGAGGCAGGAAGCGTGATCAGCTCCTGTGAAGGACGGAGGGAGGCTCGCTGTGTACCGCCACACTGTGCAGTACGCGTTCATACACTCACACTGTGCTGTACGCGTCTATACCACCACACTGCAGTACGCGTTTATATACTCACACTGTGCAGTACGTGTCCATACACCCACACTGTGTAGTACGTGTCCATACACTCACACTGTGCAGTATGCGTCTATACAGTCATTCTGTGCAGTACGCGTCTATAAACCCACACTGTGCAGTATGCGTTTATACAGTCATTGTGCAGTACGCGTCTATACAGTCACACTGTGCAGTACGTGTCTATATGGTGCCAAATAATCAGTTGTTGTTTGCCTACAGCATATCAATGACCGCTAATCAGTCAATAGAAACATGAAGATTACATGATGTACCTACTACTTCACTCCGTGCACTTCTCCACAGTATCACGAGGCGTGGCTGTCACAGCGGTGTTATATAGTGTCTGTACACGTTGTAAAGTGTTGTATCACTCAGCCCCCAGTTCCCCGCTCTATTCTCCACATCACGAGGCGTGGCCGTGACAGCGGTGTCTGTACATGTTATATAGTGTCATATATTAATCAGCCCCCAGTTCCGCACTCTATTCTCCACATCACGAGGCGTGGCTGTCACAGCGGTGTTATATTAGTGTCTGTACACGTTATAAAGTGTCGTATATTAATCAGTCGCCAGTTCCACGCTCTATTCTCCACACCATCACGAGGCGTGGCCGTGATAGCAGTGTCTGTACACGTTATAAAGTGTCATATATTAATCAGCCCCCAGTTCCACGCTCTATTCTTCACATCATGAGGTGTGGCCGTGACAGCGGTGTCTGTACACGTTAAATAGTGTCATATATTAATCAGTCGCCAGTTCCCCGCTCTATTCTCCACATCACGAGGCGTGGCTGTGACAGTGGTGTTATATAGTGTCTGTACACGTTATAAAGTGTCGTATATTAATCAGTTGCCAGTTCCGCGCTCTATTCTTCACACCATCCTGAGGCGTGGCTGTCACAGCGGTGTTATATTAGTGTCTGTACACGTTATATAGTGTCATATATTAATCAGCCCCCAGTTCCCCGCTCTATTCTCCACATCACGAGGCGTGGCCGTGACAGCGGTGTCTGTACATGTTATATAGTGTCATATATTAATCAGCCCCCAGTTCCACGCTCTATTCTCCACATCACGAGGCGTGGCCGTGACAGCGGTGTCTGTACACGTTATATAGTGTCATATATTAATCAGCCCCCAGTTCCGCGCTCTATTCTCCACATCACGAGGCGTGGCCGTGACAGCGGTGTGTGTACACGTTATAAAGTGTCATATATTAATCAGTCCCCAGTTCCCCGCTCTATTCTCCACATCACAAGGCGTGGCCGTGACAGCGGTATCTGTACACGTTATAAAGTGTCGTATCACTCAGCCCCCAGTTCCGCGCTCTATTCTCCACATCACGAGGCGTGGCCGTGATAGCGGTGTCTGTACAGTTATATAGTGTCATATATTAATCAGCTCCCAGTTCCCCGCTCTATTCTACACATCATGAGGCGTGGCCGTGACAGCGGTGTCTGTACACGTTATATAGTGTCATATATTAATCAGCCCCCAGTTCCCCGCTCTATTCTCCACATCACGAGGCGTGGCCGTGACAGCGGTGTTATATAGTGTCTGTACACGTTATATAGTGTCGTATATTAATCAGTCGCCAGTTCCACGCTCTATTCTCCACATCACAAGGCGTGGCCGTGACAGCGGTGTCTGTACACGTTATATAGTGTCATATATTAATCAGCCCCCAGTTCCACGCTCTGTTCCCGCATTGTGTCTGCTCCGTACCGCGCTCTATCATCGTAAAGGACCGCGTACACGTCTCTCATTGCATTCTCAGTCGCTCAATACCAGGCGGCGGGGGGGGGGGGGGCGGGGGGGGGCTGACAGACCAACAAAGGACGACCTCCGTAACACCAGATGGGCGTCAGCCGGGCCCCTATGTGTGTGTGTGGAGGCATTCTGTATACTGAGCAGCACTGAGCAGCACTGAGCAGCTCTAAACAGCTCTGAACAGCTCAGAATAGCTCTGAGCAGCACTGAGCAGCACTGAGCAGCTCTGAACAGCTCTGAATAGCTCTGAACAGCTCTGAACAGCTCAGAATAGCTCTGAGCAGCTCTGAACAGCACTGAGTAGCACTGAGCAGCCCTGAACAGCTATGAGCAGCCCTGAGTAGCTCTGAGGGCATTCCTATACAATACATGACAATATGTTTTGAAAGTAGACCCCTATGACTTCGTCTCTTCTATGTTGTGTTAGCTGTACGCTCACAGTCTGTGTTATCAGGCGTACATCTATACAGGGCGAGATCAAAAGGAGGACAGGCATCTCAACACCAGGTACAAACCTCCTCACCCACAGATCTCGCTCAGAAACCTGTTAAATACATGTATCACCTCCCACTGTCCCTTCATGTTCACTTTCCACAAGTTGTTGCCACAGAACTCGGTGATCACTTCTGATAACACCAGAGACTGCCATCAGTCTACAGACTGAGGTGTGGTGACGGAGCACATCGTGTGGTGACAGAGCATGTCGTGTGGTGACAGAGCACATCGTGTTGTGACAGAGCACGTCGCGTGGTGACGGAGCGCGTCGTGTGGTGACAGAGCACGTCGTGTGGTGACAGAGCATGTCGTGTGGTGACAGAGCACATCGTGTGGTGACGGAGCACGTCGTGTGGTGACGGAGCACATCGTGTGGTGACAGCACGTCGCGTGGTGACGGAGCACATCGTGTTGTGACGGAGCACGTCGTGTGGTGACGGAGCACATCGTGTGGTGACAGACCACGTCGCGTGGTGACAGAGCACGTCGCGTGGTGACGGAGCACGTCGTGTGGTGACAGCACGTCGTGTGGTGACGGAGCACGTCGCGTGGTGACGGAGCGCGTCGTGTGGTGACAGCACGTCGTGTGGTGACGGAGCAGATCGTGTGGTGACGGAGCACGTCGTGTGGTGACAGAGCACGCCGTATGGTGACAGCACGTCGCGTGGTGACGGAGCACGTCGCGTGGTGACAGCATGTCGTGTTGTGACAGCACGTCGCGTGGTGACGGAGCGCGTCGCGTGGTGACGGAGCGCGTCGTGTGGTGACGGAGCACGTCGTGTGGTGACAGAGCACGTCGTGTTGTGACAGAGCACGTCGCGTGGTGACGGAGCGCGTCGCGTGGTGACGGAGCGCGTCGTGTGGTGACGGAGCACGTCGTGTGGTGACAGAGCACGTCGCGTGGTGACGGAGCACGTCGCGTGGTGACGGAGCATGTCGTGTGGTGACGGAGCACGTCGTGTTGTGACAGAGCACGTCGCGTGGTGACGGAGCACGTCGCGTGGTGACGGAGCACATCGTGTGGTGACAGCACGTCGTGTGGTGACAGCGCGTCGCGTGGTGACGGAGCGCGTCGTGTGGTGACAGAGCACGTCGTGTTGTGACAGAGCACGTCGTGTGGTGATGGAGCGCGTCGCGTGGTGACGGAGCGCGTCATGTGGTGACGGAGCACGTCGTGTGGTGACAGAGCACGTCGCGTGGTGACGGAGCACGTCGTGTGGTGACGGAGCACGTCGCGTGGTGACAGAGCACGTCGCGTGGTGACGGAGCACATCGTGTGGTGACAGCACGTCGTGTGGTGACAGCGCGTCGCGTGGTGACGGAGCACATCGTGTGGTGACAGCACGTCGTGTGGTGACAGCGCGTCGCGTGGTGACGGAGCGCGTCGTGTGGTGACAGAGCACGTCGTGTTGTGACAGAGCACGTCGCGTGGTGACGGAGCACGTCGCGTGGTGACGGAGCACGTCGCGTGGTGACGGAGCACGTCGTGTTGTGACGGAGCACGTCGCCTGGTGACGGAGCACGTCGTGTTGTGATGGAGCACGTCGCGTGGTGACAGCACGTCGCGTGGTGACGGAGCACATCGCGTGGTGACGGAGCACGTCGTGTGGTGACAGAGCACGTCGCGTGGTGACGGAGCACGTCGTGTGGTGACGGAGCACGTCGTGTGGTGACGGAGCACGTCGTGTTGTGACAGAGCACGTCGCCTGGTGACGGAGCACGTCGTGTTGTGATGGAGCACGTCGCGTGGTGACAGCACGTCGCGTGGTGACGGAGCACGTCGTGTGGTGACGGAGCACGTCGTGTGGTGACGGAGCACGTCGTGTTGTGACGGAGCACGTCGTGTGGTGACGGAGCACGTCGTGTGGTGACGGAGCACGTCGTGTGGTGACGGAGCACGTCGTGTTGTGACAGCACGTCGCATGGTGACAGAGCACATCGTGTGGTGACGGAGCAGATCCTTCACAACTCGTCAGTTCTCACTACGTCGAGCAGCTTCCCTGTTTCATTAAGCCTCTTTGTGTTCAACTCTCTGCTAGCTTTAGCCTCAACTCGCCACAAGAGCAGCATCACTAGTAGCACCCCTCCGGTATCTGTTTCTGCTGAGCAGGCAGTGAGGCCGTGAAGCAGTGAGGCCCAGAGTATATATTGTATATTTCTACATTTGTAGGTAAAAAGGTGGTACTTCAAGGAAGCCCTTTAGACATTGCATATTTCTGCAGAGTACACCCATATGCATTTGTAGGTTATTATTCACGGTTACGTGTAGCCCTGAGTACTTTCTAGAAAATTCCTCCAGGCACATAGGAGTGGAGAGTTAGCCCAGTGGTTAAAGCAGTGGATGAGTTCCTGTCCTACTGCAGTCCCCTTTCCCCTTCATCCCCGGCAGTGTTAGACCAGCTAGCCGATCTCCGTATATATATAGTAGCTAGAGACACTGGGGAGAAGCTGGGGTAATTTAATCACGGTGTAAAATACAGCTGTGAGGGGGTTGTTAAATCAGCTCAGCTCCGTGCTGAGGTTTAGAGACTGTTGACGGGCGGAGAGCGGAGGGCGGGGGGGGGGGCAGCGTGAGGGGTGGACGGCAGTAAGACGAGAGACACCTCACCAGAGTCTAAACCACACACACCCAGTCTCCTCCAGCTAGATGCTGACTTACCTCATTCCCTTCTTCTTCTTTTTCTAGTAGCAGGTTATTATTACATACAAAGTACAAAGATTCTCCATTAAGAGAGCCATACTTAACATCACACACTTTCCTGTGGTCTTTTCTTTTGCTCCCACGTTTTTTTGTTTTTATTAATTAATATTATTATATGGTATATATTGTAACCTCAGTAATTAGAAAGTTAGCATTTAGGTTACGAGTCTTAAACCTAGGTCCAAGCATTCAGTCCATAGATTAAACCTTCCTTAGGGGTTTCCAACCTGATTATTTTTATGAGTTTCTCACTCATGCCAATAGAGCAGACACCTACTTCGTTATGGACGCAGGCATCCTGCCCCTAAGCCATCACCAGGTGGCAGGAGCAACCCAGGGTAGCTCCGAGTGGCTCCGAGTAGCTCCGAGCGGCTCCGAGCGGCTCCGAGCGGCTCCGAGAAGCACCGAGGAGCACCGAATAGCTCCGAGCAGCAGTTCCGAGTGGTACCGAGCAGTTCCGAGCAGATCCGTTGGCATCCGGGTAGCCCCAAATGAATCGGAGCAGCTTCGAGTAGCAGCGAGTGGCTAAACAGCTTCGAGCAGTAGTTCCGAGCGCTACCGAGCAGTTCCGATTGCTATCCGAGTAGCTATCCGAGTAGTTCCGAGCACCTCCGAGCAAGTACCGAAGGGGATTTACAGCGGCTCGCAGGGAACCCTTCCGTCTGTTGCCTCCTCCCCCCCCCCCCCACACACACTGCGCGGCCTTCCGGGATCAATCTAAGCCGACGCGCCGCAGATTTTCCGATCCACTTCTCACCAATTACACCCTCACAAAGACGCCGTCCGCGACCTCTACCGGGCTAACCGCACATCCCGCCAGGAGACATGAATACTGGAGAATTTATTAACTCTGGGAGGCTGGTGTTTGGAGGCCAGTACAGTGTCTTTATTGTAGTCAATTTGTTGTTTTATTATCCGCCTAATACAAAGTGTCCATCGTAAACCTATTGGAACTCTGTATGGACATACCCGGCACATACAGATATCTATTATCCACCTTATACAAAGTGTCTATCGTGAACCTATAGAACTCTGTATGGACATACCCGGCACATACAGATATCTATCATCCGCCTAATACAAAGTGTCTATCGTAAACCTGTGGGAACTCTGTATGGACATACCCGGCACATACAGATATCTATTATCCGCCTAATACAAAGTGTCCATCGTAAGCCTATGGGAAATCTGTATGGACATACCCGGCACATACAGTTATCTATTATCCGCCTAATACAAAGTGTCCATCGTAAGCCTATGGGAAATCTGTATGGACATACCCGGCACATACAGATATCTATTATCCACATTATACAAAGTGTCTATCGTGAACCTATAGAACTCTGTATGGACATACCCGGCACATACAGATATCTATTATCCACCTAATACAAAGTGTCCATCGTAAACCTATAGAACTCTGTATGGACATACCCCGCACATACAGATATCTATTATCCACCTTATACAAAGTGTCTATCGTGAACCTATAGAACTCTGTATGGACATACCCGGCACATACAGATATCTATTATCCACCTAATACAAAGTGTCTATCATAAACCTATGGAACTCTGTATGGACATACCTGGCACATACAGATATCTATTATCCACCTAATACAAAGTGTCTATCGTAAATCTATGGAACTCTGTATGGACATTCCCGGCGGAAAAAATAGTGCGTATGAAAGAAGTAGTGCCTGACTAAAGTGAACTTAAATTGACACGCCACTAGTTAGATAAAGGTGGATAATGTTGTTACTAACAGTTGTGTTATCAGGTGTCAGCTCGATGAATGTAATATAGACCGGCTTCAGATGGAAGCGGCGTATTCTGATCTGCACGTGTGTAAAGTGGCCCAAGTCTCTCAGACTCTCTCTAGTACACAAAGAGTTCGGCTCGTCTGCGCCCAACTGTCAGGCCGCTCATTGTGTGACAGGCGCGAGGTCTTCACCCACTTATTATTTACAAACAGGCGCCGAATATAGTTCAGCACTTAATTAGATACAGCAGTTGACGCCCAGTACAAAGTGTGAGGTACTCTGTGTCACAGTGTGTGTACTGTAAGCTGTACTGTGAGCTGGATTGTGAGCTGTACAGTAACTGTACTGTGAGCTGTACTGTGAGCTGTACTGTGAGCTGTACTGTGAGCTGTACTGTGAGCTGTACTGTGAGCTGGATTGTGAGGTGTACTGTGAGGTGTATTGTGAGCTGTACTGTGAGCTGTACTGTGAGCTGTACTGTGAGCTGCACAGTGAGCTGTACTGTGAGCTGTACTGTGGGCTGTACTGTGAGCTGTACTGTGTACTGTACTGTGAGCTGTACTGTGAGCTGTAATGTGAGTTGTACTCTGAGCTGTACTGTGAGCTGTACTGTGAGCTGCTTTGTGAGCTGCTCTGTGAACTGCTCTGTGAGCTGCACTATGAGCTGCTCTGTGAGCTGCTCTGTGAGCTGCTCTGTGAACTGCTCTGTGAGCTGCTCTGTGAGCTGTACTGTGAGCTGTACTGTGAGCTGCTCTGTGAGCTGTACTGTGAGCTGCTCTGTGAGCTGTACTGTGAGCTGCTCTGTGAGCTGTACTGTGAGCTGTACTGTGAGCTGCTCTGTGAGCTGTACTGTGAGCTGCTCTGTGAGCTGCTCTGTGAGCTGCACTATGAGCTGCTCTGGACGTAGAGAGCTGCTCTGTGACCCTGTGCTCATAATTGCTCGCCAAGGGACCAGTAAGACTCGGGACATGGTCGGGCCTTCCCCAGAGTCTCACAGATATCACTCCAGACACGCATAAAATCCGGGAAGGAGATACGATACCCAAACTCAGTCTCCAGCGGGAAATAAAGTTACATCAGACACCACTCATCGGATACTCCCACTCCGCCTGCCCGTCTCCGTCCCGTCTCAGAAACACCCCGCCAGCTTGGTAGATGCTGTTTGCTGAACTCAGGGACGATGAAATCAGTGTAGGAACGGATGACCTTCCTGACCTTAGTATGACCTTAAATTGACCTGTGAGGGGCGTTATTCTAAGAGTCACCTTGTTTATATAAAGATGAGGTCGGGTGATGGGGAGAGCTCGAGCTGGAATGTGAGGTCAGATCTAGGGTTTTGAAATGATGTAAAAATATGTTGAATTTGTTTTGATTTTTATGAAAACAATGAGTTCCAGAAGCAAAGGTTTTGAGACTTGAAGTTCATGACTAGAATTTAGCTCATGTGTAGGAGGACATGAAATACTAAGATACTTCTGGGAATCCACTGAGCTCCCGACTCACTACGACAAGCATTTCTACACACTACGACTCAGTCTATTTCAACCTCCGACACAGCGACGATGCGGTAACTTCGTACTTTGTCATTCTATGAAACCCGTATTTGTCAACATTCTGATAAGACTACATACGATGCGTGAATTTTGCTCCAAACCCATGTCAGAGCCATGTCAGAGCCATGTCACAAGCAGTGGGTGGTCGGCTCAAGGCCAAGGTCTGGAATCTGTAGGTGAGGGTTAGGGACCAGATCAGGGCTGAATATTGATTTAACGCTGTGTTGAGGGCTTAGCATGAGTCAGTTAATCTCTGCCTGTGACACAATTAACGCAGTCAAACATGAGATCGCCATCATTTCGCTCCAATAAGTCATTACTCAAAATGACCAAACATTTCGCTTTATCGACTCTACACTCGAGGTCACCAACCAGTTAGCTCCTTCAATTCACCAACGTAGACCACCAACCAGTTAACTCCAACGTAGATTACCAACCAATTAACTCCAACGTAGATCACCAACCAGTTAGCTCCTTCAGTTCACCAACGTAGATCAACAACCAGTTAGCTCCAACGTAGATCACCAACGTAGATCACCAACCAGTTAGCTCCAACGTAGATCACCAACCAATTAACTCCAACGTAGATCACCAACCAGTTAGCTCCAACGTAGATCACCAACCAGTTAGCTCCTTCAGTTCACCAACGTAGATCAACAACCAGTTAGCTCCAACGTAGATCAACAACCAGTTAGCTCCAACGTAGATCACCAACCAGTTAGCTCCAACGTAGATCACCAACCAGTTAGCTCCAACGTAGATCACCAACCAGTTAGCTCCAACGTAGATCACCAACCAGTTAGCTCCAACATAGATCACCAACCAGTTAGCTCCAACGTAGATCACCAACGTAGATCACCAACGTAGATCACCAACCAGTTAGCTCCAACGTAGATCACCAACCAGTTAACTCCAACGTAGACCACCAACCAGTTAGCTCCAACGTAGATCACCAACCAGTTAGCTCCAACGTAGATCACTAACCAGTTAGCTCCAACGTAGATCACCAACCAGTTAGCTCCAACGTAGATCACCAACCAGTTAGCTCCAACGTAGATCACCAACGTAGATCACCAACGTAGATCACCAACCAGTT
Organism: Alentia gelatinosa; assembly: GCA_950022655.1. Taxonomy (NCBI): domain Eukaryota; kingdom Metazoa; phylum Annelida; class Polychaeta; order Phyllodocida; family Polynoidae; genus Alentia; species Alentia gelatinosa. The sequence goes on from OX465582.1 coordinate 1,047,672, forward strand.
AGCTCCAACGTAGATCACCAACCAGTTAACTCCAACGTAGACCACCAACCAGTTAGCTCCAACGTAGATCACCAACCAGTTAGCTCCAACGTAGATCACCAACCAGTTAGCTCCAACGTAGATCACCAACCAGTTAGCTCCAACGTAGATCACCAACCAGTTAGCTCCAACGTAGATCACCAACGTAGATCACCAACGTAGATCACCAACCAGTTAGCTCCAACGTAGATCACCAACCAGTTAACTCCAACGTAGACCACCAACCAGTTAGCTCCAACGTAGATCACCAACCAGTTAACTCCAACGTAGATCACCAACCAGTTAGCTCCAACGTAGACCACCAACCAGTTAGCTCCAACGTAGATCACCAACGTAGATCACCAACGTAGATCACCAACGTAGATCACCAACCAGTTAGCTCCAACGTAGATCATACAGATTACCTCAGGGCTCACTACTAGCACCATGTATATTAACATACGGCGTACCTCAGGGCTCTCTCCTAGCACCATGTATATTAACATACGGCGTACCTCAGGGCTCACTCCTAGCACTGCCTGTATTTAAATACGGCGTACCGCAGGGCTCACTCCTAACACCACATGTATTTACATAAGGCGTAGATCAGGGCTCTCTCCTAGCACCATGTATATTAACATACAGAGTACCTCAGGGTTCTCTCCTAGCACCGTGTATATTTACATACAGAGTACCTCAGGGCTCACTCCTAGCACCATGTATATTAACATACGGCGTACCTCAGGGCTTACTCCTAGCACCATATATATTAACATACAGAGTACCTCAGGGCTCTTACCTAGCACCGTGTATATTTACATACGGCGTACCTCAGGGTTCTCTCCTAGCACCATGTATATTAACATACAGAGTACCTCAGGGCTTACTCCTAGCACCATATATATTAACATACAGAGTACCTCAGGGCTCTTACCTAGCACCGTGTATATTTACATACGGCGTACCTCAGGGCTCTCTCCTAGCACCATGTATATTAACATAAGGCGTACCTCAGGGCTCTCTCCTAGCACCGTGTATATTTACATACGGCGTACATCAGGGTTCTCTTCTAGAGCCGCCTGTATTAACGTATTGGGGTAACTCAGGGCTCACTCCTTGCCCCTGCTCTACTTAATTGGCCCTATTGTCACGGCGCTAACAGCGCTAATGACGTTGTTCACGCCCTAGTGGCGGCCATTGAGCCGCGGCCCGTTACGTCGCCGATCAATGGCCGCTAGAGGGCGGCTGAGAGCCGGAACTCTCTCCCGGGTCTTCACACAGAACCTCTCTGCCAGGTCTTCACACCGGACCATATGTTTCCCATGTTTTCTCATTCTCTCAAAGGCAGTAAATTCTACATGACAAACAGTTCCACTTTTCTCCCGACTCCAACTGACTGACATCCATAATGGCCACTCATTGCTTGCACCTCTCAACCACAAAATAACCTACACTATATTTAAGGTGAATATTACGAGAGTCTAGAACCACCTTCTGGCATTACACTGTACAGCGATGTACGTCCATGGTGGGTGGTTCTATATAATTATAACGATGTACGACCATGGTGGGGTGGTTCTATATAATTACAGCGATGTACGTCCATGGTGGGGTGGTCCTATATAATTACAGCGATGTACGCCATGGTGGGGTGGTTTTATATAATTACAGCAATGTACGTCCATGGTGGGGTGGTTCTATATAATTATAACGATATACGCCCATGGTGGGGTGGTTCTATATAATTACAGCGATGTACGTCCATAGTTGGGTGGTTCTATATAATTACAGTGATGTACGTCCATGGTGGGGTGGTCGTATATAATTACAGCGATGTACGTCCATGGTGGAGTGGTCCTATATAATTACAGCGATGTACGTCCATGGTGGGGTGGTTTTATATAATTACAGCAATGTACGTCCATGGTGGGGTGGTTCTATATAATTATAACGATATACGCCCATGGAGGGGTGGTTCTATATAATTATAACGATGTACGACCATGGTGGGGTGGTTCTATATAATTACAGCGATGTACGCCCATGGTGGGGTGGTTCTATATAATTACAGCGATGTACGTCCATGGTGGGGTGGTTCTATATAATTATAACGATGTACGTCCATGGTGGGGTGGTCCTATATAATTACAGCAATGTACGTCCATGGTGGGGTGGTTCTATATAATTATAACGATATACGCCCATGGTGGGGTGGTTCTATGTAATTATAACGATATACGCCCATGGTGGGGTGGTTTTATATAATTATAACGATGTACATCCATGGTGGGGTGGTTCTATGTAATTAGAGCGATGTACGTCCATGGTGGGGTGGTTCTATATAATTAGAGTGATGTACGTCCATGGTGGGGTGGTTCTATATAATTATAACGATGTACGTCCATGGTTGGGTGGTTCTATATAATTATAACGATGTACGTCCATGGTGGGGTGGTTCTATATAATTACAGCGATGTACGTCCATGGTGGGGTGGTTCTATATGATTGCAGCGATGTACGTCCATGGTGGGGTGGTTCTATATAATTACAGCGATGTACGTCCATGGTGGGGTGGTTCAATATAATTACAGCGATGTATGTCCATGGTGGGGTGGTTCTATATAATTACAGCGATGTACGACCATGGTGGGGTGGTTCTATATAATTACAGCGATGTACGTCCATGGTGGGGTGGTTTTATATAATTATAGCGATGTACGTCCATGGTGGGGTGGTTCTATATAATTATAGTGATGTACATCCATGGTGGGGTGGTTCTATATAATCACAGCGATGTATGTCCATGGCGGGGTGGTCCTATATAATTACAGCGATGTACGACCATGGTGGGGTGGTTCTATATAATTGGAGCGATGTACGTCCATGGTGGGGTGGTTCTATATAATTGGAGTGATGTACGTCCATGGTGGGGTGGTTCTATATGATTACAGCGATGTACGACCATGGTGGGGTGGTTCTATATAATCACAGCGATGTATGTCCATGGCGGGGTGGTCCTATATAATTACAGCGATGTACGACCATGGTGGGGTGGTTCTATATAATTGGAGCGATGTACGTCCACGGTGGGGTGGTTCTATATAATTACAGCGATGTACGTCCATGGTGGGGTGGTTCTATATAATTACAGCGATGTACGACCATGGTGGGGTGGTTCTATATAATTGGAGCGATGTACGTCCATGGTGGGGTGGTTCTATATAATTGGAGTGATGTACGTCCATGGTGGGGTGGTTCTATATGATTACAGCGATGTACGACCATGGTGGGGTGGTTCTATATAATTATAACGATGTATGTCCATGGTGGGGTGGTTCTATATAATTATAGTGATGTACGTCCATGGTGGGGTGGTTCTATATAATTACAGCGATGTACGTCCATGGTGGGGTGGTCCTATATAATTACAGCGATGTATGTCCATGGTGGGGTGGTTTTATATGATTACATATCTCACCACCTTCTGGGGTTATTGTGATGAATGTAGCGGATATGACGTCACACGTAGACTGACGGACGTGACGTCACGTGACCTGAATGGAGGAGGCGGCGGAAGAGGCGTGCCCCCGCCTCGATCGATGGGTCACCAGGGGGCAGCACTCAGAGTGCTGGTTACCAGCGATCTGATAGACATCAGTGATGGGATACGCGGGTACCAGCGGACAAACATGGCGGATGTGAAGAGGGGGGGGCGGATCGTAACGGAGGGGACGGTAGACGTGGGGGGGGGGGGGGTAATGAACATGACGGGAGGGGTACAGAGTCAGAGCGGGTCGCTTTGTATTTGTCCATCGGAATTCTGGTGTTTCTGTATTGAGTTGTCCCGCTGCCTTCACTGCCATATAAGGAATATAGTAGGCCCAGCAGCCAATGACTGCATTCAGAGCAAACCACGACCTTCACCCTGACCTCTCTGCAGATTCCACATGAAACATGTCCAAACTGACATCCCTGCATTTCTAGTCGATCTCCCCCTTTGTATCTCAATAACCACATCTTCTAGCTGTGACCTCATCGTGATGCAGCACACGCCTTAGATCCTATCTTGTATCGAGAAGCAGCATCGCTAGTCCAGATACCACTCAGCATCAAACAGCACTACTGACAGACTTCAGTACGCCCCCTACCGGGGTCTGCCCGTATTGTGACGCCCTCTGACGGTAATTGCTCACAATTGCTCACAAGGAGAGCCCGGAATGTCTGCCCAGAGCTGCTCATCGAGAAGTCGGTACGCGCGAGTCTCAGCCCAATAAACGTGGCGCTGTCCGCCCCCGCCACGTGAAGCCACGTGAAGCCACATGGAAGCCACATCGCGTTAGGCCTCACTCAGGCCTGGGTTAGGCGCGCTGGGGCTGCGACCTACATGCGGGGACAAGGGAGCAGTGTATGTGAATGGTCCTTTATTGGACCCCGCCCCCCCCCCCCCCCCCACCCCCCTCCCCTCGCCCCCCTCCGCCGAGCTGGTGTGTAGACGCCATGTGCCATCAGTGTGGACATTAAGCAGGCAGTGAGGGTGTATGTCAAAGCAGGCAGAGCACACACATACGGCAGTGAGGGTGTATGTCAAAGCAGGCAGAACACACACATACGGCAGTGAGGGTGTATGTCAAAGCAGGCAGAACACACACATATAGCAGTGAGGGTGTATGTCAAAGCAGGCAGAGCACACACATACGGCAGTGAGGGTGTATGTCAACGCAGGCAGAACACACACATACGGCAGTGAGGGTGTTGTCAAATCAGGCAGAGCACACACATACAGCAGTTAGGGTGCATGTCAAATCAGGCAGAGCACACACACATAGCAGTGAGGGTGTTGTCAAATCAGGCAGAACACACACATATAGCAGTGAGGGTGTTGTCAAATCAGGCAGAGCACACACACATAGCAGTGAGGGTGTTGTCAAATCAGGCAGAAGACACACATATAGCAGTGAGGGTGTATGTCAAAGCAGGCAGAAGACACACATATAGCAGTGAGGGTGTTGTCAAATCAGGCAGAGCACACACATATAGCAGTGAGGGTGTATGTCAAAGCAGGCAGAAGACACACATATAGCAGTGAGGGTGTATGTCAAAGCAGGCAGAGCACACACATATAGCAGTGAGGGTAGGGGTGGTGGTGTGTGTAGGTGTGTGTAGGTGTGTGTGGGAAGTGGGGGTACGTTAAAACAGGCAGATCACACATACGACTTGGTGAATGAGAGTGTGTACACTGACACGTCCATAAGAAGCACTTTACAAACAACCACGAAAAAGCAAAGAGGTTTAGATTTTCATAAATTGCGTATCTGAGACGCCGTCCTTATTTCAGTTGACGTCATCGATACTTGCAGCTTTCTCTGCTACACGATGCTGCATCCTTCTGAAAACACCTCCTGAAAACAATGGATGCACACTTCAAAGGAGGTTGGGCGGTCCCTGACACGTCAGACTCGCTTTATTTGACCTCTCAGAGTGAACACACCGAGCACCTTGTTAGTTCAGGACGATCGCGGCCATTTGGATCTCACAGAGAGGTCTTTTTACTCCCGTGTCTCCCATCGTGGACATTAGAGATAATATTCAAACAAATAAATATCTTACAAGCTGACTTCATAGATTAACCAATATCAACCTTACCAGATCCCGAGCTATTTACAAATAAATATCCTACAAGCGAGCCTAATAGAATAATGAATATCAACCAGATCACGAGTTATTTACTTCAAATGGAATGAGTCAGATGAAAGAAGAAAACAAATAAGAGCCAGTGCAGATGCCCTGTTATCCTTGAGCACTTGAAAAAGTACCTTAGGCTCGTAGGAACATTAATTCTCCTTCAGTACTATGTAAGTACTTCGGGTAATTGACTATTCAAGTAGATGCACTCAGTAGGATGTTTTGTGTCCCTCAACTCCTGTTCGATATTAAATGAGCATTTAAACATGAATTATGTTGTAGCATAAAAAACATGATATTCCCATAGAGGACGGCAGGCCTTGTCACTATGACGTCACTGCTCATAATGTTACCTCTTCACAAAGCTTTCCATCTCTTACACCGCCCTCACACCAAACTCATATCACATGCACATATTTATAAATATATATCAAGTGCCTTCTCGTACCATGTCTGTGCAGTGCGGGAACTCTAGGAACTCTCACCTCCAAAGGATTCTGGTGTAAAAGCAGTGAGACAAAACTGAACCTTGAGGAAGTCTGGAAAAGGCCAGTAATGGTGAAGTGGACATAAGATCAAACAAACAAATCACACACACAGATCCACAAACATACACACACTTTGAACAAAATAATACAATTCGGAAGAGAAACAAAAATTCTATTTCCTTGTGTAAAAATTATAATGTTAAATGGGCCTCATTTACTTAACACAGGACTAAGGAGGAGAGCGGAGAGACAGTGTAAACAAAGATAATGCTAAACGGGCCTCATTCACTTAACACAGGACTAAGGAGGAGAGCGGAGAGACAGTGTAAACAAAGATAATGCTAAAAGGGCCTCATTCACGATAACACTTAACTTAGAAGGAGAGCGGAGAGACGGTGTAAACAAAGATAATGCTAAACGGGCCTCATTCACGATAACACAGGACTAAGGAGGAGAGCGGAGAGATGATGTAAACAAAGATAATGCTAAACGGGCCTCATTCACGATAACACAGGACTAAGGAGGAGAGCGGAGAGATGGTGTAAACAAAGATAATGCTAAACGGGCCTCATTCACGATAACACATAACTTAGAAGGAGAGCGGAGAGATGATGTAAACAAAGATAATGCTAAACGGGCCTCATTTACTTAACACAGGACTAAGGAGGAGAGCGGAGAGACGGTGTAAACAAAGATAATGCTAAACGGGCCTCATTCACTTAACACAGGACTAAGGAGGAGAGCGGAGAGACGGTGTAAACAAAGATAATGTTAAATGGGCCTCATTCACTTAACACAGGACTAAGGAGGAGAGCAGAGAGACGGTGTAAACAAAGATAATGCTAAACGGGCCTCATTTACTTAACACAGGACTAAGGAGGAGAGCGGAGAGACGGTGTAAACAAAGATAATGTTAAATGGGCCTCATTCACTTAACACAGGACTAAGGAGGAGAGCAGGAAACGGTGTAAACAAAGATAATGCTAAACGGGCCTCATTTACTTAACACAGGACTAAGGAGGAGAGCGGAGAGATGATGTAAACAAAGATAATGCAAAACGGGCCTCATTCACGATAACACAGGACTAAGGAGGAGAGCGGAGAGATGGTGTAAACAAAGATAATGCTAAACGGGCCTCATTCACTTAACACAGGACTAAGGAGGAGAGCGGAGAGATGATGTAAACAAAGATAATGCTAAACGGGCCTCATTCACGATAACACATAACTTAGAAGGAGAGCGGAGAGACGGTGTAAACAAAGATAATGCTAAACGGGCCTCATTCACTTAACACAGGACTAAGGAGGAGAGCGGAGAGACAGTGTAAACAAAGATAATGCTAAACGGGCCTCATTCACTTAACACAGGACTAAGGAGGAGAGCGGAGAGACGGTGTAAACAAAGATAATGCTAAAAGGGCCTCATTCACGATAACACATAACTTAGAAGGAGAGCGGAGAGATGGTGTAAACAAAGATAATGCTAAACGGGCCTCATTCACGATAACACAGGACTAAGGAGGAGAGCGGAGAGACAGTGTAAACAAAGATAATGCTAAACGGGCCTCGTTCACGATAACACAGGACTAAGGAGGAGAGCGGAGAGATGGTGTAAACAAAGATAATGCTAAACGGGCCTCGTTCACGATAACACAGGACTAAGGAGGAGAGCGGAGAGATGGTGTAAACAAAGATAATGCTAAACGGGCCTCATTCACTTAACACAGGACTAAGGAGGAGAGCGGAGAGACAGTGTAAACAAAGATAATGCTAAACGGGCCTCATTCACGATAACACTTAACTTAGAAGGAGAGCGGAGAGATGATGTAAACAAAGATAATGCTAAACGGGCCTCATTCACGATAACACTTAACTTAGAAGGAGAGCGGAGAGATGGTGTAAACAAAGATAATGCTAAACGGGCCTCATTCACTTAACACAGGACTAAGGAGGAGAGCGGAGAGACAGTGTAAACAAAGATAATGCTAAACGGGCCTCATTCACGATAACACAGGACTAAGTAAGACAGTGTCCCTGATGTAAACCCACATTTAAAACTCATGTCGGACGTGACTGGTCCTCCCTCCCTGTTAGCGTGTCCCTGATGTAAACCCACATTTAAAACTCATGTCGGACGTGACTGGTCCTCCCTCTCCCTGTTAGCGTGTCCCTGATGTAAACCCACATTTAAAACTCATGTCGGACGTGACTGCTCCTCCCTCCCTGTTAGCGTGTCCCTGATGTAAACCCACATTTAAAACTCATGTCGGACATGACTGGTCCTCCCTCTCCCTGTTAGCGTGTCCCTGATGTAAAACCCACATTTAAAACTCATGTCGGACGTGACTGCTCCTCCCTCTCCCTGTTAGCGTGTCCCTGATGTAAACCCACATTTAAAACTCATGTCGGATGTGACTGCTCCTCCCTCCCTGTTAGCGTGTCCCTGATGTAAACCCACATTTAAAACTCATGTCGGACGTGACTGCTCCTCCCTCTCCCTGTTAGCGTGTCCCTGATGTAAACCCACATTTAAAACTCATGTCGGACGTGACTGGTCCTCCCTCCCTGTTAGCGTGTCTCTGATGTAAACCCACATTTAAAACTCATGTCGGACGTGACTGCTCCTCCCTCTCCCTGTTAGCGTGTCCCTGATGTAAACCCACATTTAAAACTCATGTCGGATGTGACTGGTCCTCCCTCCCTGTTAGCGTGTCCCTGATGTAAAACCCACATTTAAAACTCATGTCGGACGTGACTGCTCCTCCCTCCCTGTTAGCGTGTCCCTGATGTAAACCCACATTTAAAACTCATGTCGGACGTGACTGGTCCTCCCTCTCCCTGTTAGCGTGTCCCTGATGTAAACCCACATTTAAAACTCATGTCAGACGTGACTGGTCCTCCCTCCCTGTTAGCTTTGCGGAGCTCCCCAGTCTCAGAACGAGGCTGGAGGCACGCAATCCGATCTCCTTCCCGTCAGACCGAGGCTAATGTCCCCAGCCTGACCCGACGTCATGCCCAGTGACGTCACAGGCTGACATGACGTCAGGGCCCATCACGTGACTGCCGCGGGGCATGTCGGGAGCCTCGTCCGTGTGATGGGGGGGGGGGGGGGGTGGCAGTCTCATACCATGTCTATGTGGTCTATAAGGAACTATCTGTACACTTTGCGCCACCATTACAATTTGTCTGGTCACATTTAGTTAAAGACAATCATTGATGGTTTTGTGGACAGGCGGCCGTAAACCACGAGTGGTGTAATACACGAGCGCTAACGAGTGTATTACGACGTTAACATCGAAAGGTTTACAGAGATGCCTGTCAAACATTGTTGTTTGTTGCATTTATTATCTATCTTTTGGAATAAAAGCAACCCAGTAGTTGCCATATCAAAGGGTATAACAATAGGGGCTATTTCTTTGCTCTATAGCACAAAGGGACTATTTTTCCCATACACCATGGTTTTGAGGCCGCATACCACAAATTTGAATCCGTATACCTCAGTTATGGTATCTGACAGGTTTTATATAATGGGTAGTGGTTTACTGAGAAGTACATTTTCAATGGAGTCTTTGTATACGATGGATAATAAAATATGGTTTAAATAGATCTCTGGCGTTAACCATGCTCCTCAGTGTTAGACTGCCTCACACTACCGTGTGAGCTGCAGAGAAGTACCTGTGTGTTTAATGGTACCTCCCGCGCCCTGATATCGGGTCAGCGCTCAGGGAGATTGATGTCAGGCTCTGACGAGATGTGACCTGAGTGATGACCTTGGCTGAAGACGAGGCTGATGGAGGTGACCTTGGGTTGACCCCAGTGACCTTGATCTTTGCCTGTGGATGTAGATAAGTTGGCTCAGTGACTGCAGTGACCAGGCCGGGTTGTGGAGGCTGATTGTGGCTGACCTCTGGTCGCATCTGATGACCCTCCGCGCGGCTCACGACCCGGGGAGTAGCCGCCCGGGGAGTAGAGACCCGGGGAGTAGGAACCCGGGGAATAGGAACCCGGGGAGTAGCCGCCCGGGGAGTAGCCGCCCGGGGAGTAGCCGCCCGGGGAGTAGCCGCCCGGGGAGTAGCCGTCCGGGGAGTAGGGACCCGGGGAGTAGGAACCTGGGGAGTAGCCGCCCGGGAAGTAGCCGCCCGGGGAGTAGCCGCCCGGGGAGTAGCCGCCCGGGGAGTAGCCGCCCGGGCAGTAGCCGCCCGGGCAGTAGCCGCCCGGGCAGTAGCCGCCCGGGCAGTAGCCGCCCGGGCAGTAGCCGCCCGGGCAGTAGCCGCCCGGGCAGTAGCCGCCCGGGCAGTAGCCGCCCGGGCAGTAGCCGCCCGGGCAGTAGCCGCCCGGGCAGTAGCCGCCCGGGCAGTAGCCGCCCGGGCTGTAGCCGCCCGGGCAGTAGCCGCCCGGGCAGTAGCCGCCCGGGCAGTAGCCGCCCGGGGAGTAGCCGCCCGGGGAGTAGCCGCCCGGGCAGTAGCCGCCCGGGGAGTAGCCGCCCGGGGAGTAGCCGCCCGGGGAGTAGCCGCCCGGGGAGTAGCCGCCCGGGCAGTAGCCGCCCGGGGAGTAGCCGCCCGGGGAGTAGCCGCCCGGGGAGTAGCCGCCCGGGGAGTAGCCGCCCGGGGAGTAGCCGCCCGGGGAGTAGCCGCCCGGGGAGTAGCCGCCCGGGGAGTAGCCGCCCGGGGAGTAGCCGCCCGGGGAGTAGCCGCCCGGGGAGTAGCCGCCCGGGGAGTAGCCGCCCGGGGAGTAGCCGCCCGGGGAGTAGCCGCCCGGGGAGTAGCCGCCCGGGGAGTAGCCGCCCGGGGAGTAGCCGCCCGGGGAGTAGGGACCTTGAGAGTCACAGGAGGTCAGATACAGAGCCGCAGTGTGGTTCTTTCAGCAAATTGTGATTCGTCTCAACGGACCTACTTAGTGTAGGCTAAGACACACTTCTAGGCTTTACTCTGCGAGGTAGGCTTGTGAATTGGGATAGCGAGTTTATTGCGTTGTCAACATCGAGTGGTCTACAAAGCCAACTGTATGAAAAACATCGATTGTTGTATTTTCTACCCATGGTTTTTTTATATAAATTCATATTCCTAGAAATTCGTAAATGGGTTTGGAAAAGACGAATACCATGGGTGTGGTTCACGGCCACTAATAAACTAATAATAGTGGTTTACTGTGGCCCCTTACATTTTCAATGGGGACTTTGTAACCCATGGGGAATAAAACTGTGACTCCGTAATACATGTATAATAGATGCATTTGTACTTGTGATATGATTGTGTCTTGTTTCTGATGACTGTGTGATTGTGTCTTTGTACGGTGAATGTTTCACGTTACTCATGACCCTGTGTTTGTATCTTTGTACGGTGATTGTGTCACGTTACTCATGATCTTGTCTTTGTGAGGTGATTGTATCTTGTTTCTGATCACTGTGTCTTTGTGTCTCTGTGCGGTGATTGTGTCTTTTTTTCTGATGCCTGTGTGTTTGTGTGTTTGTGCTGTGATTTGTGCAGTGATTGTGTCAGTTATTCATGATGTTTTGTTTGTGTCTTTGTGCGGTGATTGTGTCTTGTTTCTGATGACTGTGTCTTTGTGTCTTTGTGCGGTGTTTGTGTCAGTTAGTCATGATGTTTTGTTTGTGTATTTGTGCGGTGCTTGTCTTGTTTCTGATGACTGTGTCTTTGTGTCTTTGTGCAGTGATTGTGTCAGTTAGTCATGATGTTTTGTTTGTGTCTTTGTGCGGTGCTTGTGTCTTGTTTCTGATGACTGTGTCTTTGTGTCTTTGTGCAGTGATTGTGTCAGTTAGTCATGATGTTTTGTTTGTGTCTTTGTGCGGTGATTGTGTCTTGTTTCTGATGACTGTGTCTTTGTGTCTTTATGGAGTGATTGTGTCAGTTAGTCATGATGTTTTGTTTGTGTCTTTGTGCGGTGCTTGTGTCTTGTTTCTGATGACTGTGTCTTTGTGTCTTTGTGCAGTGATTGTGTCAGTTATTCATGATGTTTTGTTTGTGTCTTTGTGCGGTGCTTGTGTCTTGTTTCTGATGACTGTGTCTTTGTGTCTTTGTGCGCTGATTGTGTCAGTTATTCATGATGTTTTGTTTATGTCTTTGTGCGGTGATTGTGTCTCGTTTCTCATGACTGTATCTGTGTCTTTGTGCTGTGATTGTGTTTTGTTTCAGATGACTGTGTGTTTGTGTCCTTGTGCTGTGATTGTGTCTTTTTTCTGATGACTGTGTGTTAGTATCTTTGTGCTGTGATTGTGTCTTGTTTCTGATAACTGTGTCTGTGTCTTTGTTGGTTAATTATGTCAGTTATTCATGATGTTGTGTTTGTGTCTTTCAGGTAAGTTCCCATCCTCAGCGTTCTGGTTATTCCTCCCACGATCAGTACAGCCAGCCGCGTCACCACCGCCGCTATGTGATGCGCAACGGAAAGGTAGGGACCTTCACAAATAATTATATATACTACCGACAAGTAATACGGACAAGTAGGGACCTTCACAAATAATTATATATACTACCGACAAGTAATACGGAAAAGTAGGGACCTTCACATATAACTATATATACTACCAACAAGTAAAACGGACAAGTAGGGACCTTCACAAATAATTATATCTACTACTGACGTGTAATACGGACAAGTAGGGACCTTCACAAATAACTATATATACTACCGACAAGTAATACGGACAAGTAGGGACCTTCACAAATAATTATATCTACTACTGACAAGTAATACGGACAAGTAGGGACCTTCACAAATAACTATATATAATACCGACAAGTAATACGGACAAGTAGGGACCTTCACAAATAATTATA